>JWZT01002504.1:22217-86538 GCA_000827895.1 Thelohanellus kitauei
AGAGACAGCCGGACGCATGATCGACACGCTTTCGAAACCACCGCTCGAGGGGAAATACGAAAATCTGAAGTCGAAACTCCTCTCGGTATTCGGTCTAACTAGGCGGGACCGGGCTTGCAGACTTCTCGACATGACGGGCCTCGGAGATCGGAAGCCATCTGCTCTTCTCTCTGAAATGAGCTCACTCGCCAACGGTCATACTTCGTGTATGCTATTCGAGGAGATATTCCTACGCCAGATGCCGGAAGCAATCAGAATGCAGCTAGCCGGTCAGGACTTCACAAACCTTGATCTGGTTTCTGAACGGGCTGACGAACTTTGGCAATCCATGAATAGCCGACGATGCGAAAGCGAGATTAACAAAGTTGGTCAGTCGAAGAGCACTTCTAACCGGCCTGTTTCGGTTTCGCATACCGATTCTGAGAATAAAGAGGGTTGGTGCTTCTACCACACCAGGTTCGGGACCAAGTCATATAAATGTCGTGAACCGTGCTCATTCGCCAACACAACATACAAAAGCGCCAAAATAGCCACCGTTTTGGCTAGGATTGGCACTCAACCGTTGTTATTCGTCTGGGACCGAATTTCAGGACGCCGCTTCTTAGTCGATACAGGAGCAGAAGTTAGCGTCATTCCTGCCACACACAGAGATAGGCAGGCCGGCAATCACGGACCATCTTTAGTCGCCGCAAATGACACTCCAATGCGTACATATGGGAGAATCACAATCCCTTTGAATTTTAATTCACGCTGTTTCCATTGGGCTTTTACAACAGCAGACGTTCCACAGCCGCTTTTAGGCGCGGATTTTCTTCGCTCTAACAATCTCCTCGTGGATCTGAAACGTAAAAAACTTGTAGATGCAGAGAGTTATCTTTCTATTAGCTGCGGACAGACAACTGGGCATACCTCGAAGCTGGCATCAGTTGCGAAATCAGATGACAGGTTTAATAATCTTCTAAGTGAATTCCCAAATCTGTCAGTGCCAACCTTTTCGCAGACGACAACCAAGCATGGTGTTGAACATTATATTGCTACAAAAGGCCCTCCAGTCCATGGACGCCCCAGACGTCTTTCTCCTAAAAAGCTGGCATTCGCTAAATTGGAATTCCAGAAGATGTTGGAGATGGGTATAATCAGACGCTCAAATAGTCCATGGGCCTCTTCCCTTCATATGGTTCCCAAGCACTCCGAGAATTGGAGACCAGTTGGGGATTACAGAAGACTGAACGAAGCAACCATTCCGGACCGTTACCCATTAATTTTTGTTCGACGTGATAAAAACCATCAACCCCCGAAGAGAGGACGTCCACCCAAGTCTTCGGTGGTGGGGGAGCTGTGTAGCGGCCACGCGGACCGATCCATAACGAGAACACACCTTTAGATTATTATATCGCTAAAATATACTCATTTTTTGGAAAATATCTCGAATAGAAAATAAAAAAATAAATCGTAGATATTTTAATGATTTTTCTCGATAATTAGATTGTTATAATAATAATTACGATATAATGTGTTAATTATAGCATCTCTTCTTTAGAATTTTTTTAACTGTATGGATCATCTTGGTTCAAATTTTATTTTGTGACACTCACATCGTGAAAAGTTTTTGGTTGTGTGAGAGTTTTCGGTCGCCTTTAATTATGCCAATAGGCGTAAGCACATCGATATGCATTTTGATTTATTAGACTATCGTAAATTGTATACAATTTGATAATTATCTTCAAGTTTTGAAACCCTTTCAATACAAGCAAGGAGAATTCATCAACTGTCACATTTTTTACATAAAACATTTTTTTCTAATACACCTATAATTCGAGTAATTTACATTAATAAATATTTTAACACCTGTTTCTTTGTAATCATGGTAACATTTTTGATCTCATTTTATTAATAACATTCTATTTCAAAGTAATCAGAGCATAAGTCTCATATCTATTTTATTCCGGTGATCCTGTTTATCCATATAAGCGTTTAATCTGGTAGAAGTTCCATCTGTTTATTAATTATTCTATATTTAAGCCCTTAGTTAAGTTACATAATTAAATTTACAAACCCCAATTAAAGAATTATTAAAGTTTGTATTTATAAGATCCTGATCAAGATTTATTTTGTATCAAGTCTATTTCTCTATTTAGACATGATATCTATAAGGCATAAAAAACAAGTTTCGCAAATATGTCTTCTTGTGAAAATTCAGAAGGCTCAACAAAGTCAACTAAATAAAGAGATATGACTGAAAACATATGATTACTAATGAAGAAAGTGGCATTTAAGCGATTTTTCGATTTATTTCAATTAGTATGTTCATTAAATTCTTCCTCTGATGTCTCAGAAATATATTCAACGTTTACAGCGAATGGACTTTTGTTCCTACAAGTGACGTTTCAAGGTGATTTGAAATCTTTCATGAAATTTCATCTGCAAGGATAAAAAAATATTATTTGAAAGAGATTCTCATGTTATTTCGTGGAGAAGGTTCAAATCCGTTTTCTTCATAGAAAAAGTCAAAGTTTAGAACGGTGTATATTCATTTTTGTTTGATTTGTTTTGCAAAAGCTAATATATCTCTAAAGGGGTGTAATCGTTAAAACTAAGTTAAGGTATATAGCACTTTATCTTTAAGTTTTATATTAAATTAATTCTGGATGGCAAAGATATTTAGAATGTCGCACATTTTCTTTTATTCACGCTTATAATTATAGAGTAATTTGAAACTGTGGTTTTTAGTTCTCATAAAACTGCAGTAGTTTGGCAAAAACACCAAGAGCTCTTTTTTTCAACGTGTTCTGTCATTAAACACATAACTGCAACATTGAAAATTCTGACACTGTGGCAATAATAAAATATATTTTTAAAATAGTCAGTTCTAAAAACAGTTTGAAATATATAAAGCTAATCATAGGCACAATTAAACCGTAGTTCTTTTTTGAGTAACTCTGTCTATTATATGTAATTTGAATAATAAAATGAGTTTCAATCACACACTTTCTACCAAACAATCAAATCCAAACCCCTATTATGATAGAATTTCGGCATCATCGGACAAAAAGCCTGAAATATTTCACATGCAAATTTTGTTCCATGCTACGAATGAAGCAATATATTAAAATACATAACGTGTCGTAGTAGTTGTTTCAAGATGTTTTAAGAAGTGAACCCTTTTTTTATCAATTTCGAATTTATAAATACCATGTTAATCATTTTGTTTTAAACCACTTGCAACGTCTTTAGAATTTAATAATCTGATTATAAAAAATGGAAGTGGCTCAGATATCGTTTCATGGATTACCTGATAGAGTATATCTGCGGATATAGCAGATATTCCTCCAAAATAAATGTTTTTAGAACTGCGAATTCTCGTCAATTATTAAATGAATTCGGATCTAATCATGACTCAATGAACAAAAGACAGTCCGAAACATCAACTAATCATCTATGAGGCGACGTTTCAAAGATATGATGATTTTTGTAGGAACCAGATAAAAAGCTTCAACCGCATTGAAGGTTATCCTATTTCAAGTACTACAAACTTCGAATTTGACTTCTTTATTTCATCATCTTCCAAGTTATAATATTTTTGGCCTTTGTCAACAATTTTTGATATCTTCATAATGGCGTGTCATATTTATTAGCTTAATAGATTCATCTGATAAAACCATTTCACGAATTATGCAGTAGAATTAGTTAGTTCAGAATTTTAATATTTTTTGCGAAACTGAAGAATAAATAATCGTATCTATATATTCTTTTTTTCACGATAATTATTTTGAAGTTCATTTACATTTAATATCTTTTGTAAATAACAAATTACACTATTTAAATGTAGTCATAAGAGCACTTACAAGATGCCTCACTGAATTATAAAGCCTCATTCATAATTGAATTATTTAAAAATAAGATCCGTTAAATGATCATGCATTAATAGGTTCAAACTTCATGTCTTTTTGAAGTGACTAAGCGAGAAGTCTTTTCGTAACTAAAATCAATTGTATTTTTTATATCTTTAAATTCTTTTATCTTACGCCGCACCTCATATCACTGATTATGGTAGTTATAAAATACAAGTATTTATGCTTCAACAAATTAAATCTTTGAAATCATTATTTTTCAGATTTCTACAATATCATCTTCCTAAAGATTATTATAAAAACTTATTTAAACCACAAATATATATAATTAATTGGATTTCTATTCACCGATAAATATACTAAAAACTCATTTACTATTTTCTTACGGCACACGCAAAAATCGTCACCCTTCATACATGTTGAAAACAAATTTAATATTAAGGTTTTCGATATCAATATAATTTAGCTCACGCAATGAACCTAATTTCAAGTTCAAACGAACGACTGTCTCAGATGACATTCATAGTTCCAATATTAGATTTTGAAGAATAAAATGATGAATCTGATAAAGATTGTGTGTTTTAGGGCCTAGACTAACCAAGTTATATACACTAGTCATGAAGGAGCAAATATTTACGCAGGTTTGATTTAGTGTAACAGAAATAATGTTTCTAACCTTTATAATTTATTTTTTACAACAAATATAAAAGTGTAAATCTTGGAATGTCATGACCTAACAGTAGACATTTTTACACGATAAATTGTGTTGTAAACATTTAGATAATTAATTAATTTTGCGAATAGACTGGATAAAAATATTTTTTGTTAAATATCCCGTTAAATTATCAACTCATTTCAATTTTCTAATTGCCAGCCCTATTTTCACATTCCTAGAAATTTTCGTCAAAAAATCAGCCATAATATAATGAATTAAAATCAAAAGTATCTTCACGATTTATAAAACAAAGTAATTACTAATTACCATAATGTTATAAAAAAACATTCAATTTTATCAAAAGATCACTGAATATTATCTTGAAATATTTTTTTACTCTTGAGTTTATTCCTACATTACTCTTCATCTGAGGATGATTCTTGTTATTTTATTAAGTTTTTTAAGATCCATAATACATGAGGTTTATTTACCTAAATATTCACCAATGAAAGAACAAATCATAGTATCCATATATGACGTTGAATATGGGACTTTGTAAGATCTAGTCACATCAACAATTCTGACACTGTATTTTTACCTTTATAACTATAATGCCTTGGTTTTTATAACAAGCTTTATGTGGGCTTATACATACTAGTTATATATAAGCGTTTTTCTATTATTTCTACGTATCTTTATGAATTTTTTTAATTTACTGAAAAGATCATAATTGACAAAACATATAATATAATATGGCTCCTGAAAAAAATTTTTGATCTATTTCCAATTTAATTGAGTTGATTGCAATTATCATTAAATTTATAACATCTATTAATGGGTTGGTTTAAACAATTATTATATAGCTAAAAAAATGTATAATTAATTAATTTAACTAAATGTCACCAAATATAGAATGAAATGGTAGAAAAATATGAATCATCAACCTAGAAGTATCAGCGCGCAATTTTTAGCCGTTTCACTGTAGAAATACAAAAATAATTGAACAATTTATCAAGTTATGTGAAATTCGGTCGTATATATCAAAATTGAAAGTAAAAAAAATTATTTTCTATTAAATTTTGCATCTGCTCTTTTTCATTTACAAAGAATCGTTACAGATTACATATTTTTCGTTTTGAAAAGTACCAATTATTTTAGAAATAATTATCGCTAAGGATCGTTTAAGAGCAATTTTTGAAATTTCTAGATGAAAAATAATTTATATTTTAATGAAAAGTACTGACTCATTACAATGACAAGCATATTCCAAAGCGAAGAAACTTCTGATGACATGGCTATCTACTCTGTATTAAAAAAAAATTATGATCATAATTCAAAATCAATAGAAATGTAAAAAATGGTTAAATATTATCCTAATCAAAAAAAAAATGGACAGAGATAAAAGATATAGGTTTAATTAACCAATCCATTCAAGCCAAAATACTGTGTATCCTATAATGAAAATATAATCTCAACCTAACAAGCAAATATTAAAAGTTTAAGATCATCGATTTTCAACATTGTATATTGATGTTTCTCAGAGAAAAACCTTTATGAATGTACCTTTTAAATTAAATTGCCTTTCAAACCATTATTATTTGGCAAAGGTACTGTCTAAGTATGGCTAATATTTTAGACAATAGAATTGATTTTTTTTTACCTGGCGTCGCGTGATTTCGTCACAAATCGCAACATGTTTGCAATAACATTGGTGCTCCTGTAGATCTCTGAGGGAAGCCAAAAAGAAATATCATATTTAAGCCATACATATTTATGGGCGTGGTTATTTTTATATACTAAATTGTGGCCATCGAAAATGTTCGATTCAAATAGGTATTATTTCATATAGACTATTAGCACCCAGATTTTGCATGAAGACCTTTGGATTTTCGTTTTTAGTCCCTATCTCTGTCCTAGCACATTCATAATTTCCCGTGAAATCTTCGTAAAAATTTCCCAGAGATGAAAATTTTAAATGGTGAATACTAACGATAAGAGGATTCATACTAAAATCATCAATGGACTTAAACTGATAAAAGTGACATACTTGTAGAGAAATAATCACAAGTTGATATGTGATAGCGCGTAAATTTTCAGTAAACGCGACGAGCACTTTCAAAAGATAATTTTAAATCATAGAGAGACGGGAGAGTTTAACTCGTCTATAAGGAGGTACGAAGATATATCAAATTATTGTAGATCCGAAAGTACATAATATTCCCCAATCTTCAGTATCAGTCGAAAAATTTCGTTTTTTCAACAAAACAAAAATAATTGAACAATTTATCAAGTTATGTGAAATTCGGTCGTATATATCTAAAATTGAAAGTAAAAAAAATTATTTTCTATTAAATTTTGCATCTGCTCTTTTTCATTTACAAAGAATCGTTACAGATTACATATTTTTCGTTTTGAAATGTACCAATTATTTTAGAAATAATTGTCGCTAAGGATCGTTTAAGAGCAATTTTTGAAATTTCTAGATGAAAAATAATTTATATTTTAATGAAAAGTACCGACTCATTACAATGACAAGCATATTCCAAAGCGAAGAAACTTCTGATGACATGGCTATCTACTCTGTATTAAAAAAAAATTATGATCATAATTCAAAATCAATAGAAATGTAAAAAATGGTTAAATATTATCCTAATCAAAAAAAAAATGGACAGAGATAAAAGATATAGGTTTAATTAACCAATCCATTCAAGCCAAAATACTGTGTATCCTATAATGAAAATATAATCTCAACCTAACAAGCAAATATTAAAAGTTTAAGATCATCGATTTTCAACATTGTATATTGATGTTTCTCAGAGAAAAACCTTTATGAATGTACCTTTTAAATTAAATTGCCTTTCAAACCATTATTATTTGGCAAAGGTACTGTCTAAGTATGGCTAATATTTTAGACAATAGAATTGATTTTTTTTTACCTGGCGTCGCGTGATTTCGTCACAAATCGCAACATGTTTGCAATAACATTGGTGCTCCTGTAGATCTCTGAGGGAAGCCAAAAAGAAATATCATATTTAAGCCATACATATTTATGGGCGTGGTTATTTTTATATACTAAATTGTGGCCATCGAAAATGTTCGATTCAAATAGGTATTATTTCATATAGACTATTAGCACCCAGATTTTGCATGAAGACCTTTGGATTTTCGTTTTTAGTCCCTATCTCTGTCCTAGCACATTCATAATTTCCCGTGAAATCTTCGTAAAAATTTCCCAGAGATGAAAATTTTAAATGGTGAATACTAACGATAAGAGGATTCATACTAAAATCATCAATGGACTTAAACTGATAAAAGTGACATACTTGTAGAGAAATAATCACAAGTTGATATGTGATAGCGCGTAAATTTTCAGTAAACGCGACGAGCACTTTCAAAAGATAATTTTAAATCATAGAGAGACGGGAGAGTTTAACTCGTCTATAAGGAGGTACGAAGATATATCAAATTATTGTAGATCCGAAAGTACATAATATTCCCCAATCTTCAGTATCAGTCGAAAAATTTCGTTTTTTCAACAAAGCTATTAAATATTCATATAATTTTGTAAGCAGGAAGAATTAACTACATTATGATTTCTTTTGGCCGTTTGTTGCATTTTTACAAAACAATAAATTCGTTTTTATTCCCTCAAATTCTATATAGGCATAAAAATCGGTGATAATGATGCATTGATTTAGAAGTGTTATTCGTTTACGGGATTTTTTAGTTATAATGATCCATTTTATAGGTTTTTTCTATCATTATTTTAGAATCAGCGTACAATCGATTGTTTAACCAATTAATTTGATATAATTCGTAATGAAAGCATGATGGAACTCAGAATTAATGATTCAGCCGACTACAATTGAACAAGTTCTCACCATATACTAGATCCAAAGTACTCAAAGCAACAAGTTTATAAAATATCTAAAATTTACTGTTTATCAATAAGTCAACCATTTTTACAATTAAAAGACTTATTTTTACATTTAAGTTCAATTTTAAGCCAATTTACCGGTATTAAAATTCTAAATAATCTGTGGCTAAAACTTTCAAACAATAACGCGGACACTAAATAGTATCTGAATTTCTAGAAATAATAAATGTAAGTTAATAATAAATGAGTTTTTTGAAAAAACGACATTTTGCAACCGATGCAGAAGATATTGCAATATTCTTTATTAGTCTGATGGAGCCTCAAAAAATCAAAATTAGTAACACCTGGATGAAAATCAAATTTTAATATTTAATCCAATTAAGCAAAATTTAATGTATAAGTTTACTGTTCAACTCATTCGAAGTTGAACATAAAAACAAACAACATTACTTTCAAGATTGTTTGATGGGTCTCAAGCGAGAAATGATACGGTTCACATCGAGGAGCGTTAAATTTATTGTAAACAGTAATATGAATTGTATTTCATGCTGCTTTTTTTGCCAAACATGTTTGAAAACAATTTTAATTTATAGCTAAGAAAATGGGTTTAATCTACCAACAAAAAAATCTTACAGAAGAAGTACAAGGGTTCAAATGGTTAAACTTATTGTCTTAAACTCGCGTAGCTGAAATAAATATATTTATGCTGCCATGTATCGCAGTGAAATTATCGCTAATACATCTGTGTTCGTGCTGTGTAATACATAAAAGGGTATTATTTTTTTAAAAGATTTGTGCATGAACTTCAATGATAGAATTCCTCAAAATTTATAAGAAATGAATAATGTTAGATTTCATTACTATTCTGAACTTTCGACATTTCTGTAAACAGGAGGGGAAAATATAACTTCTTACCAGATTACCCTCCCTCGACATCTACTCTCTCCTACACACCTCACAATTCAGTTTCTTTTTTTCTAAATAGCAAGCAATAGTCAGTAGATCCATCACAGTTATCGACAATTAGAGATTATTGTAGGTTCTAAGAAGTGCACCAAAGTAAATCACCCCAATTTTTGTGTAGGATGTATAAAAAAATCTACTCTACTCTAATTTGGAGCTCTCAAAGCTGAAAATTGTGAATATATAACTTTGTTTTCATTTTGAATTAAGTGTGAATTCGAAAACGTCTTAATGCGAAATCTATGACGCAGAATGGTATAAGTAAACTCAACTATATTTAATCTAAATTATATTTTATGACAAAAATGCTGTATATCTATAATATTTTTTAAGGTCTGTCGATTTTTTTTAAGATTGACATTTTTAAATTGAATTTCGTGTTATTCACTTGAGCTTAATCAATTTGATAAATATTTCTCTGGTTGAAAAATCAAAAAAATGTAAATAAATTTTGTTTGTTAAAACAACAGGGAACCCGAGAGAAATTTTAACTGAATATACGACATTTAAAATTTATGGATATTTAGACATTAATTAATTGATCGATTTTAGGTTCAGTCAACATGAATTTAATATTTACAAACAGATAATTATAACTTTTTTTTAAGTTGTTGTATCATATGATTAAAAAATAGGTGTTGACTTATAAATACCTCTATTTCCTAAGTTAAAGTTAAATTTTTTAATCGTAAATACAGAATTTCATTCTAAAATCTGTTAAGGCTATCATGATCAAAACTGATTTTAATCTGTTTGTGCTGTTAATAAACACGTCCCAAATAAATAGACTTTTTTTGAAAAATATTAATAAGAAATACTGATTTTATATATTAATGTATGAATCGTTTACAATTAAATTAAGTTCATCAATGATCTCTCTCGGAAAAGACCAATTAACTTGTCATATTCGTTGATCGGCACCTAGTTTCGCGACACAGACGATATAGTGATGGAGGCTAAAGTGCGAAACGTTCCATTGTATGAAGATGAAATGAATGCTCATCATTCTTTTTAAGGCTGTATAGGTATGTATCATCAACAATCGAAATGCGATAATTGTCATATCCCGTTTTAAGAATAAATATATATAAAATTACAATACATAATCAAATTTAGGCCATTCTATGTTTTCGGAATCAAGTCTTCAGATATCTTTGTAACATATGTATGTTAACAGATCACTCCCACCACTCATATAGACAAAATTACAAGAGAATACATAGGATTTATTTTACCGACCATAGGATGTTGCTTATTTTTAGATTTGGTGTTTCATGTAGTCCAACCATTTTGGGATATATCTAAAATATTTATTTTCTATATTTAATTTTGTGCAGATAAACACGCAGACCAAATATTCAACGTATTTTTAGAAAACATTACTGCTCTTAAAAAAAATTACAGTATGGTTCAACGAAAACTAAAGATTTTTCATCGATTGTGTTCACAATGGACCATGTTGACATCTTTATGCAGAATTTGTAAATAATATTACAGTTATGGCCTGCTGCACGATATCCCAGGATATAGACTGATTCGTTGTGATTTAAAAAAATTATAATATATCAAAACGCTGGAGGATTGATTTTCGATTTGATATTCATTATGCGTTTATAAAGTATTCCATTTCGTTTTATTAACATCGAATGACACAAGGAAATTAATCTATGCACTTGGAATATCGCCGTCGTTATATTTGCTCCCGTATTTAAAAAAACTATTACCAACCACGCAAATTTTGTAAAATTCTAAGAGGTCTTGGATTTCAAATGGTGGTTGATATACTATCCATCTATGATTTATTGTGTTGTAACATAACAATTTGTCGCAATCTGACAACGATTCGATGTGGTCGCCTCCACACATAAAAGGAACTTCGCTGACTTAAGCCATACAGCGACAGAAACGATTTCCTGGTATCTTTTTTTTTATTTTCGTGTTCCCTCTTAAAAATTTTTTTGTGTGCGTAAAAAGTTAAATTTCGAGAACCAAATAAGCGAGCTTTATATAATTTAGAAATGAATAATTCAGTAAAGTAAGCAGTTACATAATTCCGATTTTTCGGTCAGACAATTATTTATTTTGTTTACTGGTGCAGAGATAGTATTCTATTACACTACCAGCAAAGTTATATGGCGCTAAATACGGTTTATTATTTAATTATGGTATAATGAATGAAAACAGAATGAAACGCAGTTATAAGTATATTTTTACAATCAATAACTTTTTTACTCAAGAAGTGGGCACGAGGTCTCCATAGTCCATGTATCAACATTGTCTATGTGGCTAAACTTACATTACTCTAGATAGTATTCATTTATGAAAATCACAGGCGAAATTCGCGAGACATAAAATAATGACCAATGAAGCTTCGTAATGTAAAACGTTTCTTTTGTAGTCAAGACTATGGCAATTGACCAGTTAAACTTATTTGAAATATTGTTGTAAAAAACATAAGTATATGGAAAAACCAAGAAGCGATTACAGAAATGTATTATTTCTCATTTTTTGATCTCTAATGATTATCTAATTGCGCACTGAGAATAAATTTACTTTCCAAAACCCATTTGTGTATAAAGCTGTGGCTTTATATCATCATTCATGGGAGATAATCCAACTATTATAGGCTTAATTGCATCTGTAATGTTATCCTAATTACTCACTTAATGATGTGTTATCTAATATCTCTTCCATTCTTCACCAATGTAAGACATCACTAGACACCAATGCGCATTTTAATGAGTGTAACGCTTTATAGAACCAAAATATTAGTATAATACTAAAACCATCTTCGGTTACCTGTCGCACAATTCCGTTAATTGCTTAAGATTTGTCATCGGCTTTCCTATCGCATGTAAAAAAGTCCTTTTGGCGATTTTTAGGTCTAACGACAGGCTATGTCAACCGAAAATGAAAATAAAGACATTGGTATGAGATAACAATATATTTAGATAATGTTTTGAATATTACAATATGTATTTTTATGAATTCCAGATAATATCGGTCACATTTTTTATACCAAAATGTTATGAATATTTAGCAAATATAATTCTACATCTTTTCGTTAACTTTTACCCCTAAAAAACATATTCTTATGTGTTTTAGTATAATTCGGTAAAAGCTATCACCGTCACAAAGTACAATTTCCCTTTAGCAAATTTGCATTAATTAAATAGGCCGGTTTTTGATCTTACATACACTGTTTTTATATTGTTGTTCTTTTAAAATAACCAATTTTCAATCGGAATGATGAACCGAGATTATGGTGTGACATTTATTCAACCGCAGCCTTTCTCTTGCAGCATGACTGGACCCTTATCGCTTCATGGAACTGCCTATCAATTTTAATAAACATTCATGTATTACACTGGAAAGCAACAGTACCAAGACCGAGGAGTTTTTCAAAAAAACAAAGTATTTTTCATAGAATGAATGATGATGTGTCTTGAATATTGACATTGGCGTGCGTCACAGAGATCAGATACAGGCCTCTTGAATTGAAACAAAAAGCCTCAATATAAATAATATCTTTTGACTGTGATGCCTATATAAATGATCAATTGTATTTTCAAATGGAAAACCTGGAACTTACTGCCTACTACGTAATCAAGCCCATTTTGAACATAATAACGTATGGCTGAAACCGTATATATTTATACGTAATTAAGTTACGGCTAACTTCTTTCGACACAGTTAATGTTTTTAAATTAATTAAAGACCTTGAATATATTAAATGTATTATTTTTTCTACCTTGGATAAATTCTCGATAAGCAGATGACCGATTGCATGTTGTTCCTCCTAAAATCGTGTCTAGAATTGATTGAGCTTACTTGATTTTTACACCCTTTCTACTCATTACCTTTTTTTTTAATTTTGTTTCTAAAATATACTTTTAGGCATTCAAATTTTTTCAGTGCGCATTATGTTATGGAAATATTAAAACTATTCTATTTTTTTGATCTACGTGGATGTTTTGAATCTAGCATGAGTAAAATTATGAAATTACTTTGTGACAACCACGATTGCGACTATCCATAACAGAATCGCATATCGGAAAAGCAAATTTTATATTTTGATACTTTAGGCTCATGCCTGATTCATGGGTGAAAAGTTCAAACATAACTTTGGCCCAATAGGATCCGGGGAATGATGTACTATTTTCTTTAGTGGAAATAAATGATCATTATTATTTTAATAAATTGAAATGGTTTTTTTTCATGAAAATAATCAATGCTGTTTTGGATGGAGCATACTCTTTAATGTATAATCCTCTAAATAAAATTTGGCCATTGATACTGAAAAGTAACTCAAAAATTTAATGATAAAATTTGTTACTGTTTTAAACAACCTTTCCACGACTCTTACTTCTGTCACAAATAGCTAAAATTGTAACTACCACTCTCTTTATAGAATACATTTATAGTTTTAGCAGTTCAGTAGGTTTTAAATAAAGTGAAAACATAATTAATAAAGCTTCATTGAATCGTGTTCCTAAGTGTCTGATCAGCGATTCATTATCCTTTCTGAGTTATAAAATGAAATAATGTATAAATTAGCCGAATATCAATGCATTTTCAATGCAATTTAGACCCTTTATTAAGAAATAACGACTTAATTCATCGAAAATCTGTACCTTAGTCAACTTTTAATTTCAGGTTTAACCCAAAACCGAGCCAAAGGAATGTTGCAACATGATATTCAAATCGAAATCACCAGTTTTAGTAGTGCGAGGATGAACTATGAAATCTAATATTTGTTGATTATATATAATTATTTGCGTTAAATTAGGATAATTTATCAGATTTGAACTGATTTATGGCTACAGATAATACAACTTATTATTTATATGTTATATTTTGATAAATAATTAAATGTTTACATAAGAATATTTATAAAAGATCAGTTAGAATAGTTAATCATTGAATGATAAATTAGTTTTAATTTATTTAATTTGGAGTGTAAGATAGCGGCTGGCGCTTCTCTTCTCACTATGAATAAAGTTATTTTATGATAAATCAACAATATTTCGTAAAAAATATGATGTATTGAACACAAAGATCTACGAATTTGTTTATTCAAACCAAAATTGATACAAACCAACACCAAATTTATATGTCAGTAGATTGGAAAGATTTTAAAGATGTAAAGGCAAATTTTAATATCTATTCGCATATTGTGAAATAGATAACCTATAGTCACATCTATGTGCATTTTAATTTTTTAAAGCCATAAACACAAATATCTATTTTCGTAGTTTCGATATGGTCTTATGATCTTAGAAAGTGCCCAAAAAAATATTTTACTAACGAATTATTTTGACATTGAATCCACTCCAAAAAATAAGATTATCAAAGATACAATCTAAAAGACACTGTTGTATTTGTTATTAAATTTCACTAGGATTTCGACATGCAAGAATCATGCTATTTGAACAATACAGATGTCATTGGGCATATGATTTAAAGTGCAGTTAGATAATATTAGGGCGTCACAGACATATTTATTGATAGACTAAAATATCAAATTTTTTTTGATACGATAATTGAATCATGCAGATACTAGATATATATAATAATTTACAAGAAAATTATACCTTTTGAACAACGATAAATTGATAATAATATTTTACACATAAATGACCAAGATAAAAAAAATTGCCGATACATTAAGACGAACCACAATACAGCTATTATCTAGTAGTTTGTCAGATAAAGCGTAAAAATTCAACGTGATAATAATTTTATTTCACAGTCGATTCATTAAAAAATGTAGATACATCTCTCTCAAAATGGTTTTATTTCCAGTACAGACGCTTTTGAATCTTTTAGTTGAATGATGAAAGCTAACGCTGTACATTGATATCTTTCACTTATAAATTCGTATCATGATATGAATATCTCCTATCTGGTTGCAAAATTTTTTGATTGTCATTCTGATTCATCAATTAAAACAAAAACGTACTTATGCATTTGTAAAAAAATGAATTTTAAATTTTTATTTTAACGTTTTATGAAAAATCAGTAACAAGAACCTAGATGTAGAATAGATAATTTTTCCGAGATGTGCATGATTTCATGCTAAGTGGTATATTAAAATCCCGTCACGAAATTATCAAAGAGAATGTAATAAAATCATCAAAATATTTCTTTAAGAATAAATTAAATTTTTAAATAAATACATTGAAAAACTTGTCAAATGTTGATATCTAAATAATATTTTTGTTTATAAGAAATATGACACTACCTTTATCTAACAGTTAATTAGTAAATCGATATTTTTTACAAACGACTTAACAAAACTCGAATAATTTTTTTAAAAAAATAGAGATTATTTGATTATCGTATCATGGTGTGTTTTTAAAAAGGAGATTCTCTAAAATGTTCAAGAAAACGGATAATCAAATATTTAGAATTGTACGTTCATTCATTGTTAAAAGATAAATAAATTTAATAATTCCCAAATTTACACGGAAGGTTTTTATGATAGGTTTAAGCGAAGTAAACCTTGTTTTTTAATGTGTTCACTAAAATGATAACTGGTAAAATATTTTGATATATTAACAGCGCATATCATTTAAAAAATATTTCGATGCTATATCTTTATTCGCCAGTAGAATTATATATCAATTAATTCATTTCTGTTTGATTTATTCAGTATTCTCATATTATAAATTATTATGTTATTTGTAGAGGAATTTATCTGATTAGATTTGTGATAATTTAACGCTTTTTTTTTAATAAATCAAATCCTTACACACTAACTGTAATGACTAGAGGTAATAATTGCCAAATTTGCGTTTACGATCATAATATAAATGTTGATTTTTATAACTGTCAAAACGATATTGACAATCATATCATTGAGATATGATTGGTCTAAATATTTAATCGACATCAATATTTCCAAGAAAACCTCGTTCATTTTAAAACAACCTGATTCATTATATGTTGTATTAATGTGATAATCAAAATATTGTATTTGATAAAAACTAAATCATAAACACGAAGCGCGATCTTTGAGTAAATAAAAATTCGCAAAACAGGAGGTTTTGACGCAAGATTGTTTAGCGCAAATATATTTTATTTAGCTCTTATTTAGTCTCTAAGGTTTGGTGCCATAGGGTTAGTATGAGAATTGTTATAGCCATCGTTAAAAAGATTTATTATGGTGCGAAACCTTTCATTATAGTTTAAGTAATGATTCAATTTATTATGATGCTATTTCGTTAAAAAAGAGGTTTGATTTTTTTAGCGCAGAACGTTCTATTGCCCTTGCCTTACGTCTCAGGAGTTGGCTAGCTCAAATTTGACAGAATAATATTGGTGCCAACCTTTAATGTTACCAATTTATAGCATAAACAATTTATTCTTCATTAAATCATGTTAATGTTTTCGTAGTTTTATTTTTGTAAAATAGATATTTAAGGTTTTGGTACCGTGAAATTGAATGGAAGTTACATTATCGCGGGTATTATCTAAATAATTTTTGGTGGGACACATCAAATATTTTTTAGAGGTTTTTATTATTATCAGTAATTGGATTTTAATGATTAATTATAAAAAAAATTTAAAAGAAACATGGGCGCAAAAGTTTTTTTACCATAAAACATGCGCTTTATCTGTTTACAAGAGAAAGTAATTTTTTAACTTCAATTAGGACAGTTTAATGGCGAAAAAATCAATAACTTTAACAAAGTGTTCCACACAAACGATTACCCTAGCGAATAATATTAACCTTTAAATAAATATCTAATTTATTTACAGTCGTTCCGATATTGTAAACATGGCCTGAACACGAGCTAATTAATTGTATAGGAATAATTTGTAGTCGAATAACCTATGATTTATGATTGTTTTTAATGCAGAATTTCTCATCATGCGATTTATAATTATTTTCCTCTTACTCGCTTCAAAACTTTGAAAATATGAGTTTCTGTGTGAATATACTTATTAAACGTTAATTTGAACAAATTTTTTTTTAATTAATTTCGATAATTTGTCTTCAATTGCAAACATAAAATATATTTTGTGATATGAAAGATTAATTGTTGAATAAATAATTCTATACAAAAAAACTAACTTGATAAGGCTATTTTTTTTCTTTACAATTTTATATATGAGATGCAAACAAACTCACATATGTCAAATTATTTGAAAAATTTACTTGGGAGAGTTTTAATCGTTGATGGGTCTTTCCTCTGTCATCAAAAAATTTAATTAACGAGTGATTTTTTATTACAACCTCAAAATTTATAAAATATTATTTCATAGAAACATTATAATGTGAAAAAATTAATTGGAATATCAATTTATAAAAACAGGTAAAATCCCTCCAACAATCAAATCCTAACTTAAAATTGCTTAAAAAACGTTCCATTTTTTTCTTCATATTTTTGCATTAATGGATAAACGCATATTTCCCACCATGGTTGTATAAGGTAAAAAGTGCATTGAAGCCTTTCTAACAGTATTTTTCAAACAACTTGTTTTTTTTACGATTTTTTATTATAAATAAAAACATTTCATATACTAAGCTTATATTTAACTTGATAACGATTTGGACTTAAATATACAGTGAAAAACGAAACACATGAAAAAATACTAGGTATTACTTACACAATAATTAACGCCTTGCAAGTGAAATGGTTGGATCCAAACAATATTTGCTAAAAAAGTATAATGTCTTTTTAAACTTTAATTTCATTTTGAATATATTAAGCCTTTTATCTGAAATTAAAAGCTTCGCCCATAAAATATATCTTTGATCTGTGGTGCCAATATAACTCTAGATAAAATTTACCTGTAAAGACGCTCTTAAGTTTAATGGGATGTACTTTAACGCTCTGCGCGATAACTTAGCACCTAATTTTTGTTCTAAATTTATACATTTGATATGTTATTATATTTTCATTAGTATCAAATTATTCCTGCAAAAATTACAAAAATTAAAACATGTCGCTAACATTTATCTGGTTTCGCTAAGAGCGCCACAACATCAAGATGTAAAGAGATATCGCTTTACAGCTCCGCGCATAAACCTAGCACCACATTTTTAACAAAAATCTTACATTGGAATCATGAGCGTATTTTACATTATTTATTCAACTGTTACAGCCAAAATTACATAAAAATAAAGATGCCGTCAATACTAATAAGCTAAGTCCTGCGCGCCACACCTTTTTGATAACAAGGGAGCCTCGTAAAGGCTCTATCGAACACGTCACGCACAGTTTGTTTGATTTATTTGACAATCTATACAAAGGTTTTAATAATTTTTACAATCTATTTGATAAAAGTGCAACAAATCAACAAATAATCATACAAAGAACAAATTTACCTTATTTTGTCGACATTTTTAAGTTACAAATCACTGAGATGTAAATCAGAGTTAACAAATTGAAAAACATATTTGTAATCAAACACGAATAAGGGTGTGAAAACTAATGAAACAAATGTTTGGACACCAATTGAACCAGATAGTGAATGATTTGAATTTTGATTTATACCTGATCGAGAACATTCTACAAAATTTGGCATCTTTCAAAACACCACTTTGCAGATAATTTATTCGTAATTCAGATTTGTCAAGTTTTGCCTTTTTTTGACAAATTTAAACATCAAAACTGTAAGAAACGTTTTCCTTTTTTACTCACATGCAAACAATTTTTAGCATTTTTACGAGCCAAAATAACATTCGATTTGAGTGCATTAATGGTTTGCCAAGATTTCAACTATTGGTGTACTTGATAATTATGAGATGGATTGAAAAAAATAAAGTTGATAATACAACGATAAATATCCGTTTCATGAATTTTTTTTGATCGGTGGCAACTTTTATTAAATAGATTGCAAAAATTTTTAAATAGATCGACAAACCATAAGAAATAAGTATTATGTTTTCTGCTGTGATACGTAAACTATTTTTTCAAAGGCTAACTATACTTTGCTGTTTCTGAATTTGTGTAAACAACCGACCAAAGCTTCCTTACATTTAGGTTTTGTTTTGTGATAACCATTTCATATTTACAATTATTGCAATTTTTCTGCATGTTTTTGAATAAAATGAATGATTTTTATTAAAATCTTTAGAAAAAAATCGTTTGTTAAAAAAAGCAATACCTGATAAAGACAAAATTGTTTATTTTTCCCATTTAATTTATTATTATGCTTAGTTTAATGAATCCTTGGGTGTACTCATAAAATTAACTGTTGGAGTAACTAATTATACGATAATTGGGGATAGCTGTTACCGCTCTTAAGAAAAAATGCTTTATCATTATCGAAAAAAGGAACCTTAATATTGTGAAATACCTTTTCTTAATACTCATCTATCTTTGAGTTTCAGTAAAAGATCCGCGTACTCGCCCTGTATATCAATTAAAAATGTTTAAAATTGGCAATCATGAGTAGCTTTATCTATAATGAAAAAATTGATATTCATCACCAATTCCATATTCATGTAAATTTCTTCTGTAAACTCCTCTTTACAAAGAGCTTTTTTCTGAATAATGAAATGTTACGAAAGTATTTCGTGATTAATTTTTTCTGTCAAAATAAAAACTCTTTTTTTTCGAAACGATCATTTTGTTTTGCTTAGTATGCTTTAAATGAATATAATTTTATAAAGTGTAATATGATGTTTTTGCATTCATGAATCATAGCTATTCCCATATTGTCACCTGATATTTGATTAGTAAAAATCCTTATAGCTCTAGTTTATGATCTGAAGAGGAAACCAATCGTACAAAAAATAAGGTTGTCGCTGCATCCGCAGTATCACAAAACTCATATAACCTTTTTCATTCACATAATCTAATCTATTGTCCTCAAATGGTTGGTTAAATCTATAAATATTTTCACTGGTATCTCATACTTTGTGATCTGAATAGGCCAATATATTTTAAATAGCCTCTTTATTCTTGAACAAAATGAATAGTTTATCCCATGCTTTAAAAAAAATTACTAATATATCCCCATCCATGCATGTTTTTCTGATTTAAATCACATGATATATCTCGAAGACAAATAGGATATGAATAATGATTCTGAGCAATAATGTATGTAAATATATAAATAACTTCTCCCTCATGAATCGGAAAATACTTTTTTCTGGGTGAGTCTTGCTGATCGTATTGAAACAGATGGAGAATTATCTTTTACATGAGATGGCTTTTAATAAAGATGTTTTTGAAGTCGTGTAAAATTTGAAACCCCTTTCATTTACCTGTTCCTGTCGTATTTTTTATTAATTTTGATGGCTTCAGAATGTCTCCTCGTTTGTTATGACAATATATAATGTTGTTCCAATTATATTAAATGCTCTATCTTCGATGGCATGAAGGAGGAGCTCTATATGTCGTTGCAATATTAATTCGTTGTGCCTTAATATTGAACCTCGTATTTATCATAGAGGGAAGCAGAAATAGCATCTCATAGTTTGTTCCCAAGTTGTAAACCATGAAAAATTTCCGAAGAACTTTTTTCATGACTGAAAGTTTGTCTTTTTAGCAGATGAATACTCATAAACGGAATCTTCATAAGTGGAACCTACATCGATGGGTTTCGAAAGAGAAGATTTCAATGACTGAACGAATCTTTCAAGTAATCCATTCCAAATCGGATAGTATGGGGGAGAAAAGTATGCATTATTTCATGGGTTGTGAAAAAATTTCGAAACTCTAAATATAAGAGCTTTTAAAGATTATACGAAACTAATGTATCAGGCTAACCTTAAAGGCAGAATATCGATATAAGAGCATCACTAGTTAGCTCAGCTAAAATATTCTTCGCTTGAGCAAAGAACGGAAACCTTGATAAAGCATCAATGAGAATAATCAAAACAAAATTCATAAACGGCCATTCGAAAATAAACATGAAATCTTTCGAGAGGTCTATTTGTAGGGGTCAAAGAGTTGATCTGTTTAGAACGAAACTCTGAATTCATATAACAAGTTGAAAAAGAAGGATTATCTATCCCATTTAGTGATCGATTCCAGTCCATACAGAATACATCTGTACCAACTGTTTGGATCTCACAATACCACAATGGCCCTTTTGAATTTTTATTAGCATTTCCTGACACAGTTTTTTTGAAACAAAGTGTTAACCAAAATAATGCCATTCTCGACCGAAAGGCTCAATCTTTTTTTAAGAATCTACAGAAATCAGAATTTTAACTGATCTTCGTCAAACCCTTCTGAAATGGATCAAAAACAATTCTAAGCACCAGTCATCTTTAGTTTCGAATATAATCACATCCTTTTTGAGAGTAACGTCTAAAAAATCAATAGAGTTTACCCACTCTGAATACTTATTTTCACATTTCACATCTGGGCTGCAGGGAATCCCAGATTACGCATCTGCATTCGAATTTCGTTTCCATTGTCGATACAATAAGGTAAACTCATGTACAACTATTAAGATATCCAATCGTGGTATTCTTTGAGATGCAATTACTTTAAAATTTTCTGAGGAGCTTAAAAATTATATTATACCATTGCTATCGGTAATGATTTCGAATTTAGGCAGTAAAGAAATTAATGATATTTCTTAAAACCAATAATCACAGACAATCATTCTCTCATATATTGAGAGTAGTTTTCCTGGTGAGAGTTAAATGATGTAGAAGCATGATCAATAGGTATTTCTGACCACTCAGCAAGTCTATGAACTAAAACAGCACCGATGGCGAGAGACGAAGTGTTCTAGCATAGATGTATCGAAAATTCGGGATTGAAATTTGTTATAAGAGTCGTGTTGGTGAGTTTATCCATACGATCAATAAAAAATCCCCTCTAAGCATCACTTTAGAAAAACTTTACATTTATCTATCTCATAAATTTATCGGAGGATAAATCGATGAGAAACCTATGATAAAAATTCCATAAAAATAACTTTCCTGATGAAACATTCGAACTCAGACATTATTTCTCTCAACAGGTCATTTGCAAATTACTTCAAAGTAAACCAGAGACGAGATAACGCCTCTTCCCAAAGAAGAACACCTAATTAAATGAACTCATGTTTGAAAAAATCACATTTCGCGACGCTAAACGTAATGTCTTTGTCTTGTAGATCAGAAGAAATTTATTCAAATATCCCCGATAAAGAACCAGAAATTATAACATAATCCGTAAATAATGTACAGTTTTCAACATTTGAAATAAGGGATTCAATATATCTCTGTAATATAGTTTGGCTGAAGGCACCCAAAAGGGAGTCTTTTGTATCTAAATAAACCAAACGGCGTATTTATAACACAGGTTGCTGGCGACCTCGTCGAGTAGGATCTGAAATTATGCGTCATTTAGGTAGAGTTTAGTAAATATGTTAATGTGCTTTAATTTGTACAATAGGTCATCCAATTTTGTAGAAGCAAACTGTACAAAGTGTAATTGGGAATTCTAACTAGTGGGAAAGTCTGCACAAATTCTCAATTTGTGTTTAATTTTGGTATTACAACATTCCGAGCAACATACTCGCTCGTATTTACTGGTTCTTAAATATATTTGGAAATGAATTGTTGAATTTGATCTTAAAATTTGTGATAAATGACAAAAGGAATAGTTCTCGGTTTACTGACAGATGAAATTGATTCTTCTTTAGGGTTAACTAGCAACGAAATACTTTATTGTCGTCAACCTTGAATCATCAAATAATGAAGAAAAATGATATTTTGAAAATCCTTCTAGGTTCTTATAGTTTTCCAATTATATATCGTTACAACATAAAATGGAACTCAGATATTATATAAAACCATTTATCACTCCATACTGAGAATATTAGAACCGTTGACAGACTTTTTCACAAATAACCTGCATGTATATTTTCGCATCATTTATGACAGAGCTTCTTGAACGAAGCCATGACCTCGGATTTCCTTAACCCCACGCCTTGTCGTTTTCGGACATGATATTTTTAAGATTTATATTGAGTCGCTCCCGAACCATTGAATTAATTATCGAAATTGAAGATTCACTCTAAACCAAGAAGTAAACATTGATGCCGTTAATTTTATTTTGAATATAAATTAGTTGCACAGCACCCTGATTTATATCATATACACCATGTTTTTAGCGGTTTTACGTGTTTTGATTGAATGATGCCATGCTAATAGTAGATAAACATACTTCTCGGATGTTACCCGTTTTCTTACACATAGAACAAATCTTGGAATTCAGGGAGTATTTTTTCTCTGATGCAAAATAAAACAGTGCACGGTTTCTACTTTGAAGTTGGGCGTCTTGCTTCTTCTCATTCAAATTTTTTGACAGTGACTTCTCGTCGACCGGCTAACGACTTTCATTGTTTTGAAAGTTAGTGTCATTCATTCCCATATTATGATAGTTTGTTAAAGACACGGGTTCTGCTGCTAGAGTACAGCAGCTTGTATGTGTTATGAAGATTAGTTAGGATGATAGCGTCTTGAATACTTTCATACATTAGAAAACAATCACATTTGTCATCAGAGCACTAGAAAGGACAGCGTTCGGCTATGCATCTCAGTTCGGGCTCCCACTGCATATAATTATGGTCTGGTTTAAGCACACACCAGTTGAATTCAACCATTGCATTAATGAAGGAAATTTCCTGTTGAGAATACGCAGAGAAAAGCTCTGAAATATCTTCGTAGCATCAGTGCATTTTCAAATCCGAACAAATGTTCCCAGAATGTTGTTGGTCTCTCTTCCTATCGAGGAAAGAAATTTAGACTTCGTATCCACAGAAAGAGCGTCTCTAAAAGCGGCAAAACTCTGTTCTAATCTGGAATGGTATGATCAGTACTTCTTTTTAGAGGATCGAAAACTCCGAATGAATGCACTATTGATATCTTATCAGCTAAGTCCTATTCTCCATTGTACAAAATGTATGTCGCCTCTGAGCCATAATCAAGGCACCATTCTTCTCGATTTGTGACGTTTTTAAATTATTTAACAACTTTCGAAATTCGTAACGCACTATCACACCCTCATTGCTAGCTGCTATGTCTTGAAAAGGGAAAAAGAATAATGAATTTGCGTTATGGTGAATGTATATATATATATCTCTCTCAAAAAAAAAACTTGTTTTTACTCCTAATATAAATGCATATTGAAGGCATAAAACATGAAGATAATGTTATGTTCGATTTCTGAAAATAAAATAATGTCAAGCAAATCAGATATTCATTAAATGATTACTATTTGTACATTAAAAAAATCTCAGATCGGAATGGCTATCGTGAAAAATAATTTTATACGGGTGGTTACAATACAGTTTTGAAAATGATTATGTTGATTAAACCAGAGTAATCTCTCAAAAAAGGCTATAACCATTCTGGTAGACAATCTACTGTAATTTTAAAGTGGATTTTAAAATATAAATTTTTCGTAAAATTATCGAATGATAAAAATACAAAGAAGAATTGATCTGTATTGACAAATACCTGAATGTATTTAAATTTGGCAGTGGTTAACTTTTAATTAAAATTGATCAAAATGTATTGCATATATATTTAGTATACATGAAATGTTTTAATTTTTTTGAAAAATAATTTGAAATATCTAATGTCAGATTACTTTAACATATAAAAAACTAATAACTAATGTTTCAACTTATATTACGCTGTTTTTTTTTTAAACAATTTATATTTATTTTTATAATTCGCGTGGCTTGACTTAATAAAATTTAACAGTTTTATTGGTAGGTGTAGGTTTCTACTTTCAATCAGATTTTCTCTCTAGTGATATAAATTTGAATATTGAAACCTTTGACAGAGTCTAAAAAAACAACATACTGCTCTTGGACAGTAAATTCAGATAAGTTTCTCCGTTTATGACTATTTTTATTAGAAGCAATTAATGAACAAAAAAATGAATTTGCTGATATCGGTTCATCAATTTTTAATTTTGACTAACGGATCTACTTACAATCAGCCTGTCACTGATTAACTTCATAAATTACAAACACAAAAATTCTAGCCAAAGATAAGTAACAAGTACAGGCATTTTGATGGAAGATCTAGAATATATACTCTCGAATTTGATCCATCGTTTCAAACATACTAAATTTTTCAAACTTTTTTCAATCAAATGAGGGCAATAATCCTCCCAACTGCAATAAAAGACAACTAAAAAACATTTTCGATAACTTTGAAATAAACATCGTCTATTTCCCATACACAAAAAATAAATTTATATAATTATTAATTGCATCGTTCACAATATTCAATCACTAAAAGATAATATTTTATATCATGAATAAATAAACGTTTTTATGAGGAAATTTTTTCTTATTAATTTGTGGGGACATTCTATCCTTTTGGATTTTATTATAGTTATGGGGGTATGCTATCATATACATAAAATAAAATTCATTGAAATTTGAATTGAAAAATAATGATTTTAATCATCAACAGATGAATCCTCATCACTTAGATCAAGTTCTTCAACGATAGCAGAAGGTAAGCGTATGATGTGGCTTGTTAGATTTGGCGATCTGTTTAGAGATTCCAGACATTGTCGATACAGGGATGGAGGCTTAACCCGAAACATTTCAAAATTATTAAATCCATTTCTATAGCGATAACAACCTCCGACTCGGAAAAAGTAAAAGCCATCCACAACGGTCGAACAGTGATCAAAGACACCTTCATTTAGAATCTAGATTATAAATTAGATACATAATCCATTTTACTCCATTCAAGCGTGTCTAAATCGAATAGCCATATATCGCAAGAAACTGCACTCGTTTCTAGAATTACGCCACCGCTAAGATAGCCAATGTTGTCATAAAATGAAAATGATGTACATACCGTATCACTTGGATATTGGTCATTCCTGGCCCCCGTCACTCTTGTAGTCCATCCGTTTGTTGCAAAGTTGAAAATCCAAACATTCTGCAATTTGTTTCTCTCAAAATGGGAGCTAACAAATAAATAAAGGCTATATAATTCAACTATTACAGATCTTTGTAGACAGTACCGAAAATTTGGCAAATGAGAGTGGGTTTTTCTCCACTTTCATGAACCAAAGACCACGTGGACGTCTCCAGAGAGAATTTATTTATGGGGCTTAATTCGTGTTCTTCGTTGATTCCGATTAGGTACAAAGATCCGCAATGATAGAATAGTAGATTTTTGAGCCACAGATTTGGCGTACTCTCGTTGAAAACCTCGGTATGAGGAAACAGAATATCCCATACATGATTGCTGATATCGAATCGAACGAGGGAATTTGTCGGCTGGTCATCATCACGAGAGCGTGATCCACCGAATATATAAACCATGTTCCCATTTGCACAGATTGATGAGTAAAGAGGGGTGCTTTTAATGTCAATAGGTGGCATGTAGGATCTCCAGATACCACTTAATGTGTTGTAGATCAACAACTCATAGCATTCTCTACAGGTCTCGTCATCAAAACCTCCGTATACAACGAGAAATTCACGTAATGAAGTTACACAATGATCTGTATAACCAACATACATCGGCGAATCTTCTATCATGATCATTACAACGATATTTCACGAATGCCATTAAACCCTAAATCTGAAGATATTCGTTTCGAAATCTTGGCTGATTCCGAACTGAATATCTGAAGAAAATATATTTTTCCTCTTTTGTTTTATTTAACTGCTGGATAAATGTTCTTCGGTCATCGAAATTTAAGAGTGGTTTGGATTAGTATAAGTACTTTATTGAATTTAGTCGACTATTGTTTACTCAACCATTTTTATGAAGATCCAAATATATGTCACTTGACAGAGGCCAGATAGAAGATTAAATTACAAACATATAAATATATATCAGTTACATTGTTTTCGTAATTATTAAATGCGAGTGATATGGTATATGAAAAAACTGATTCAATGCCTTGGTTTGATTCGAAAACGAAATGATGTTTGACAAAACATTGTTAAAAAATACTGGCTTATATCCTAACCCGAAGAATTGCGAATTCTACCTTTTTATATACTCTCCACTCTGCTTCTAAAATTAGTACCCGTAGAACATTCTAGCTACGTACATATTACATACTGACAAGTTATCGTAAGAAATAGATAATCGCTAGATAATATGTTCGCATGCGCGCTAGAGGACAATAATGTAGTATGTCTTCTATACTATGCTCATTTACTGGTTATATCTATTAATAATTTTCACATTTCTTGTGGTCGTTGTGAAAAACTGAATAAACAATTATGAAGAAGCCCTAGATATTTTTTCTAATGTATATTTAACAATAAATATTTAACTGGAATGAGTAAACGAGAGGTCTTATTTTGTTGAGTATATATTAGTCTTTACCAACACATTCTAAGTTGTTAATCATTGTGAAAATGAACTCTATTACTCTGCCTTTAAAGATTTTTCATATTTTTTTTTTAAATCTCGATAAGTCTATCCTGTACCGAAAATCTGATTTCATTTAGAATCTCGTTTACTGTCGTTTTCTTTTTTTTTAAGAGGTTTTTTGGCGAATTATTTTTGTCATGTATTATAGCGATATAATAATCAAAAGGTGTGTTCTCGTTCTGGATCGGTTCGCGTGGCCGCTACACATCTCCCCCACCACCGAAGACTTGGGTGGACGTCCTCTCTTCGGGGGTTGATGGTTTTTATCACGTCGAACAAAAATTAATGGGTAACGGTCCGGAATGGTTGCTTCGTTCAGTCTTCTGTAATCCCCAACTGGTCTCCAATTCTCGGAGTGCTTGGGAACCATATGAAGGGAAGAGGCCCATGGACTATTTGAGCGTCTGATTATACCCATCTCCAACATCTTCTGGAATTCCAATTTAGCGAATGCCAGCTTTTTAGGAGAAAGACGCCTGGGGCGTCCATGGACTGGAGGGCCTTTTGTAGCAATATAATGTTCAACACCATGCTTGGTTGTCGTCTGCGAAAAGGTTGGCACTGACAGATTTGGGAATTCACTTAGAAGATTATTAAACCTGTCATCTGATTTCGCAACTGATGCCAGCTTCGAGGTATGCCCAGTTGTCTGTCCGCAGCTAATAGAAAGATAACTCTCTGCATCTACAAGTTTTTTACGTTTCAGATCCACGAGGAGATTGTTAGAGCGAAGAAAATCCGCGCCTAAAAGCGGCTGTGGAACGTCTGCTGTTGTAAAAGACCAATGGAAACAGCGTGGATTAAAATTCAAAGGGATTGTGATTCTCCCATATGTACGCATTGGAGTGTCATTTGCGGCGACTAAAGATGGTCCGTGATTGCCGGCCTGCCTATCTCTGTGTGTGGCAGGAATGACGCTAACTTCTGCTCCTGTATCGACTAAGAAGCGGCGTCCTGAAATTCGGTCCCAGACGAATAACAACGGTTGAGTGCCAATCCTAGCCAAAACGGTGGCTATTTTGGCGCTTTTGTATGTTGTGTTGGCGAATGAGCACGGTTCACGACATTTATATGACTTGGTCCCGAACCTGGTGTGGTAGAAGCACCAACCCTCTTTATTCTCAGAATCGGTATGCGAAACCGAAACAGGCCGGTTAGAAGTGCTCTTCGACTGACCAACTTTGTTAATCTCGCTTTCGCATCGTCGGCTATTCATGGATTGCCAAAGTTCGTCAGCCCGTTCAGAAACCAGATCAAGGTTTGTGAAGTCCTGACCGGCTAGCTGCATTCTGATTGCTTCCGGCATCTGGCGTAGGAATATCTCCTCGAATAGCATACACGAAGTATGACCGTTGGCGAGTGAGCTCATTTCAGAGAGAAGAGCAGATGGCTTCCGATCTCCGAGGCCCGTCATGTCGAGAAGTCAATTTACTGATGGCTTTAGAAATTGGTTATAGTTACAATTCTTTTATTTTGAATATCAAATATGGATTTGTTGATTTATGATAATTTTTTTATAAAAATATTAAATCAAAATTAAGAGCATTAAAGTCTTATTGTTCCCCAATTACTTATCATTTGGTCATTTAAAAAAAGAAGGATCTTTTTAAAGTCATTTATCTCATTTTCTAAATTTACTTTTCAAAAAACTTCAACATTCATTTAACAAAGGTAGTTACTTACATTACCTGTGCGATTTATACTAAAAATATATTTTATCTCTGAGAAATGATATTATCGGGATTGATAAATTAACAATATATATATCAAGCCATTTTACCAGCTATTGATTTGAATTCTGAAAATCTCCAAAATTATGGTGAAAGAGAAATCCATCCATAAACAGAGAAAAAACTTCTAGTTTCTCATCAATTTGTCCCAATTTTGTCAGAATTTTCATTAAATTTGAATCCTAAATATATTCATATATGAATTCATATCCTAACATTGATCATCATCGTCGCCTAATCTATTTTTAGAACAGACATGCTGGGTAGCATAGGATTGATAGTATGAATTTTTCCATTAAAGACAGTTACATCAAATAGAGTTTTAATATGGTTAAATAATTTTCATCATTTCTAGTATGTCGTAATATATGGGTAGAAATAATTGTTAAAACATCAAATTCTGCCAATAATTGGGTCGTGAATTCAAATACATATTGTAGTACATACTACTAATGTTCATTGAAAAATATTATAAGATCTAACTCATGGGATACGATCGCCAAGAATAATTCATGTTAATGAACTAAAGGAAAGTGAATTTAGAGTGAAGATGACCCAGATTTATTGTTTTATTCATATATCGAATTTATTTCTAACATGTTTAATAGATGAAGAAAAATTATCACACTAAAAAAAGCCTAACTGAGAGAGATATTAAAATAAAAAGGAAGTTATTTTTCGATAAATATCGTGACTTGATGCAATAAACAGGCATTTCCTAGCGTAAGAAAAGTTAATCTAAGTATTAAATTAGTACGTTCAATCATATAAATCTGATACTATTCCTAGTTTTTGGTACAGCCAATAAATTTGCAACAAAGAATAACAATACACGATCTGCGAATACATAAATAGATTATTTCAAAAGAATGGTCAGAACTCTTTCAATTTAAAAGCAAACAAGCATCTTTTCAAAATAAATTGAGATTATCTGCTAAAACATTATGAGTTAACAGTAAGAAATATTTTTTGATATAATCAAACACCCAGAAGAAGATCAAAAATAGGTTGATAGGAAGTCAAAAAGAGTAGATGAGATTTGAGACATTAATAATGTGGCTTAAATCTAGTTTGTTTTGTACCATAGATTTCCACTACAGGTCCTAAACAAGAGTTAGGAGGATTGTTACAACCATAAAAATCACTTTATGCATATGGAATATGGTAAATGCTGTAATTCTGCATTGAAAAACAGCCTATTCGTCTTAAGGAATGTTGTTTTTATTTCAAAAGACGTAGTACCAAACTATGAAAATCCCGAAAAAAAGTGGTTTTTTTTAATATAATATTAATCATGAAATATTTTATTACAATTGCATCATTCATAAAGAAGCCTTTTGTAAACAGGCATTTCTACAAGAAATTTACATTAATATGCAATTTGTCATTAGAATCAATTACTTCATTGTAAATAAAGCTACTCATCATTCCCTTTTAAAATAATTATTTGCTTATATAGAGAGATGTGTATGCAGAACATTGGCCACAGACCAAAGTATCGTCATTATCAAGATGAAATATTTCACAATGCTAATGTTTCATGTTGCCAGAAATCTACGCATTTTCTTTTCTTTTAAAGTGCAACAACTGTACTCGATTTTCATAATATCGGATGCTCCAAAAGTTAGATATTTTTATACAATAAACGATTCATTTCAAAAAACTTATCTTAATTTATATTTGAAAGCGAAACACAAATTTATCTTTATCAGAGAGTATTTTATACATAAAGTATTGGTTCTAAAGATTTTGAATGAAAAAAATTGTTTAAACTTCCAACTCTGATGGGACATATCAAAAAAAAATTTATGGTACTTATATTTGTTATTTAATGGTAACACTAAAAAATGTTAATTAAGCTTCACTCGGTTGGTTACACAGATACGGAAAAGAATCCTGACAATTCATACTGGGACGTTTCACACTAGGACCATTCATCACACTTTGTTCAACTAAAGGTTTTTTCAACAATTGCGGGCAATTAAGGTAAAAGCGCGTATCCATTTTTATGTAGCCATTTTCTAACATATCTCAAATACTTAGGCCGTTACTACTTACATCAACACAAAATCAACCATATTAATTTTTCTAACCACATCTGCAAACTCGGACCGGCACAACGGAAAAAATACTGAGACTTCGCTATAACAACACAAAATTTGTGTACCTAGATTAATTAACGGTAAAATTTTATGATGTTTAACTTGACTTAGAACGATTTCTTACGAACGCAGCCGTTAACATATAAATTGACAACAACATTATCAATTTTAAAATATTCTTGAATATGTATATACTTCTGTATACGTTTAATTTTATCTGTAATTTGAACGGTATCGCATCGATTCATGGCGCATTAATTGAACAACAAATATTTTCAAGTATTTCTGTTAATTTTGAATTAAAGGCAAAATTTTCAAAGATGTTTAATATTAAAGTTTCTATACTACTCTTACATATATTATTAAATTAGACGAAATATGAACAAAACACAATTTATCTCTAAAATCATGCTATTATAATCTTTGGTTCTGGTCTAACAGCCTCATTCGCACAAATAAAATGTCTGAATTTATACCTTAATTTAATTTCTGAAAAATTGATGTTATCCCACATATTTATGGCAGAATTTTATTCGAAAACAGATTCTGCTCATAATAGATACAATCATCTGAGATCTATTATATATGCCTTGTGAAGAACCCACATAGTTTTCATATATAGACGAGTAAAATCTCAATTTATGATACCTTCAAGACAACGTTCTTTAAGTAAGACAATGTAAATCATAAATGTAGAGAATTGGTGATGTTACAATGTAGATTTCGATTAGCCTTTTGATTTCAGTGGTTTGAGTATGTATTAGCTAGGTTTTGAAAACACGAAGAAGCATTTTTATATGAATTATATTGTTCAGAAGCATCTAAATAAACTTAAGAAAAAATATATGTTTCAAATTATATAACGATTTTCATTAAATGAGTGTTTACTGATGATGCAAAGGATTTGTTTCAAATTTAACTAACATATTCTGGGAACGATTCAAGGTTATCACTTACATTACAAAGCCCAAAGATATTTTATGCTTATTGCTATTGGATAAAATATTTTTTTCTTCCTATGTTGTATATAGACGACTCTATGCAATTTGGTTGAAATCAAGTCGATTTTACTCACAAGATATTCAGTAAATTTCATATATCTAGCTATGCACTTTATGAATTGGTGGAATGTCTCTATACATTGTCTGAGCTAAAAATTTGATTTGATTTTATGTTTAACGATGACAAACATTATCTAGCAAAACAAAGTCGACATTACATACAATCATATTCAGTGAAAAACACAAAAGCGGAAATACAATACATAGAATTACTAAATGTAAATATATTTTATGTAAAGAATAGATTACTATTTAAAAAACTATTATCAGTGTATTTAGCTTCTCATATGGTTATAATTTCGTTTTTCATGATTAACAATATTTGTTTAAACTTCAAAACGTTTATATATGAACGAAGAAGAAAACACAGAGTTTAATAATGTATAATTTATTATATTTTTAAAAAACAAGTAATTTTTCATTTATATCAAGATCTTCTATTGCTTCTTTACGTGTTACATCTATTAACGAGCGATTGAAATATGATATTTATATGTATTGCGAGTGACTCTCAAAACTTTCTACACAGTAATTTGATTATTAAACTTTCGTCGAAGTTCTTGTTAGATTATAAATATTCTGCTAATTTTAAATTATGTGATTGTTGCTAGTGAACCAATCTTGCGAATACATTTCGTAACGTCTATACCGATATGTTAGTTCTATTAATATTTCTGTTATTGGCATCTTTGAAGATCTATAAAGAGTACGAGAATCAGGATTCACGTCAAATTTTCAACTCTACAATACTGAAAATGTAGTAATTTCCAAAAAAAAATTCGATGAAAAATTAAAAAAAAACATCACAATCAATAATAATGAATTAAATAAAACGTAAGTGTTAAAAAGTCAAATACATATTTATGATTGACATTTAATATATCTCCATGATCAATTGAACTCTATCATAATTATAACGTCTTCTTACATATCTCATCGGTGTAAGTAGATTTGGCTCAATTTTATTTTTGAAACATTCGAAAATATTATAGAAGGACCTTTTAATATGATCAGAGATAAAACGACACTGAGTGCATTGTGTAAACTTGTAATTAAATCTTTAGTAAGAGGATGTAGTAAAATGCCAGCCATTAGGATGGTATAACAGGTCTAAAACAAGGTGAATAATGAATCATATTTGAATTTATAATATATAAATTATCCGATTGGCAGTTTTATATTTTAAATTGCATCGTTTAGAGTCGAAAATACACAAAAATAGCAATGTTTAAAAATCCATAATATTGACAGAAATAACCATAACCAAAGAGTTCCTAGTGGTTATTAGTTTTAAATATTTATGTTATTTTGATAAAAGGAACATTTTTGTACGGTAAAAATTGTTTTATCTAAAGCTATGCATATATTCCTATGTGAGAAAAATCCAATGAATTGAATAAGTTGTAAGAAAAAGTGTGTTTGGGGTCCTATATATTTTGGTAAATAAGATTAATTTAAGGAAATCCTCAAATTCGCAAAAAAATATATTGACACCAATTGATAATAGATACAATTATTCATTAAGTAAAACAATGGGTATGTTATAGCATTTCTTTTATCGGATAAAGTAATAAAGAAGCATTATTTATTTAGGATATGTGGCATCATATTATTTTATAGTTAACCAAATCATTTATCCTGGTTTTGTATATCTAAAAATAGAATTATAGATTTTTTATTTTACAAAACTGCAGTAAGTAGACGGTTACAGCCTATTTCCATTTGTGCATAGGTATCTATCGCATACAAGAAGATGGTTTTGTTTAGAGCATTTGATTAATGATTCTGGTCGAATACTCGTGTAGATATAAAATAAATTTTATTTATATCTATAAAAAATATTTTGTAATGTGATATTTAAACAATGATAAAATACAAATCAAACATGATTTGATATTATGTCAAATTAAATATTGATTTCATAGAAAAGAACTTAGTTAATATTTAAAAAAATTATTTTTATTTACAATTCTAAGTAATAACTTGTTTGAATTTGATTATTTGCAACATTATGGATGCTTGAACAGCAAATACTCTGCTAATTCAAAGAAATAAAAAGAAGTTTTTTGTTGATCGATCAAACCAACCAGGGTGAACAAATAAGTCATATTAAAAGCATACTGACTCCATTTCATATGTATGCGAAAAGGGAATAATTACAAAGGATTAAACCAAGAATTATGTTTTACACAATTTTTTTCATTAACATTCGATATTAATAATAATTTAAGCTAACATGATTATGTCAAAATTAAATGAACAATGGAACAAATGATTGATCTTTGCATGTCCAAACGTATGATATTCGAATTTAAATGCAACTTTAATCTGATACATAAATTTCATGCATTGGAAATTAACGTTGAAAAAGTTGTTGATGGCCTGGAGTGATACGAATAAATATGCGAGAGGATGTCTAATAAGATACATTCCAATCTTTTTAGAATTACTGAGGTGTTGTTAAGATTTCAGTATTATTGCTTATACTATCATCAAATTTTATAATATAGAGTTCTTTATTATCAATATTTATAGGATTCGCGCGTTTAGGTGTATTCTTTTATGTTAATTAGATAGGAATCAGACCAGTACTATGTTCACATAATATTAAAGTGAACAAAGAACAAATAAGTACAGACACAAAGCCTCATCGAAAATTTCTATTCCAAAATAGTTTGTTTGAATAAACATTAGAGACCATAGAAAATCATCAATTTATCAACGAGTAGAATATTTGTGAAAAGTTATGACAAGAGGGAAGTATATTTTACATTTTACGCAATGAAATTATATAATTTATTCTTTTATATTTGAATGGGCAAAATTCTGTAATTGTGACTTCTGTTTGTCAGATGATCACATTTGATTAAAAAAGCTATTGTATACATTTTATGTTTTCTTTTAAAAATTTTTACTAAAAATATAATGAAATTATAACAACATTTGGACATCATAATAACTTTCACTTGAATTGTCAATTTTGCACGGTTGTGTAGAAGAAAATTTGATCATAATCGGTAGGACTAACGTGTGGTTCCACTGAATGTTAATTGTACTCTAATAAGGGAAATTTTTTAGTTGTTAGCTTTTAATATCTACCAGTGTCATAACTTAATCTTAACCAATAATTGTTGAAAATGTCAATGGATGGATGAATATGTGATGATCATATCAGCATTGCAGGTTAAAGATTTTCTTAAACCTCATGTTTGCGTTTTCTATTAAAATATGTACATAGCAAAATTAGATATATTAGAGATGCTTTACATGATATATTTAAAGCAAGACGTTCTATAATTTAATTATTTTTGTGTTTACCTCTATTTTTAAGATTATCAAAATAAGATTTTTGTTTGAATAATATGTTAATTTATTAAATGGATTTATTGAGAGTTTGAAATGTTAAAATGATAGCGTGGATAGAGTTTCATTACAAGCTTGTAATCTCTGTTATAAAACTAATTGTTTTTATTCAAGATAAATAATGTTAAGCTAGACCTTCACAAATTGTATAATAAATTGTAGTTCACAGTGCTAAATTGCATTCTTGTTAATACCGAGATGATTTGATCATCGGAAAATCGGACTGCAAGCAGGTTATGAGAATACACTTTGATAAATCTTTCAGATTATATAAAAATTCAATGTATCTTTAAGACAATAAAGAGTTTTCTGTGAGTAGATTGATTGCGAAAATAGGGATTCTTATCAATTATAATATGAGAGTGTTATCCCAAGTACACTAATTTGAATTATTTATGTAAATTAAAACAAAAAAAATCATTTGGGTCATTAAGAAAATTTACTTATAAAATTTCACATTCTTTAAATATAATGTTAATCGTCAACCATGTATATGTCTAAGCTGTTTACGTATGCATCAGGTACAATTATTTATTTTCTTTAACGCCATACTTGAATCATTACAACATAAATATAAAAGAAATTTCGACATCCCTCTATAAAATTTGAAAAAAAAACTGATTAAATTAGATGGAAAATGTATACCACATAATAGAATATCTTGATATGAAAGATGTTCATATCCACTTATTTTTTGATAACCGTCTTCTAAAAGTTCTAGCAGGACTAGATTTGGGTAACATTCATTTTTCTTCCCTAAAATTCATCTTCAATCTGTTAAAATTTGGTTTGTGCTGTTGATGGGATAGGATGAGTGGCGAGGATCAACTTGGAAAAATTTCAGATAATTATAATGTTTTGTTCAGATTTAGCGAAGTAAATATTAAATGTAAGAGAATTGTGGAAACATTGCAATTAAGCGTGTTTTCAACTTTTGCCTTTAAATAAAAATTAACTGAAAAGGTTTGAAAATATTTGTGGTTTAATTAATGCGTAATGAATCGATGGGATAACGTTAAAATTACAGATTAAACTATATTTAAACAGAAGTAAACACTCATTCAAGAATATTTTAACATAGATAATGTTGTTGTCAATTTATATTTTAACGGCTGCATTCGTCAGCATTTCTTGTAAGTGGTGTTAAACATCTTAATATTTCATGCCAAATAGTCTATGTATATTAATTTTCTTTTGTGTTGGCGCAGTCTCAGTTTTGTGGTCATTTTTTGGTGTCGTAGTTTGCAGATTTTATTGGAAAAATTAATATAGATAATTTATGGTTGATGTTAATATTAATTATTCTAGTATTTTTGATAGGTTAGAATTATGCCCTATAAAAACGTATACGCGCGTAAGGCTTAATTTTTCCCACAATTGTTGAAAAAACATATTTGTTACCAAAGTGTGACGAATAGACCTAAAATGAATGGTCCGGATACCCTCATCTGTAAATATCTTGAAACAACTACTACGTCATTTGATATATATGAAAAACTTTGTGCATTTCTAGAAGTCTATAAAAATCTCAATGAAAAATATTTGGGGCATGAGAACAAATTGTGCTGCGAGAATGCCCAGATATTTTTCTGGGTTTCAAAGTTTGGGACAGAAAGTATCGGCCATAACAATAGGAAATTACTGTATGATTCATCGATAAATATTAGTATCGGAAACACTCCGACACGGTTTCAAAGTGGTATAATACATGTTATTATTTTGTAAAATACAATTCATTGATACGCCGATTGCTTTCAAAAATTAGTAACGATTATAATGAATAAAAAAATTTAGGCCTTATAAAAACCAAAGTGATACGTTTATAAAGAGGAAAAGTTGTAAAAAGTGTCTTTGGTCTTCATGAAGAACCTAAACTATTTTAAAATCAGAAAGATAAACTATGGTTCAGAGCAATTGTAGCGAAAATGTGACGTAAAGAAAATAGCCTATCTGATTGATATATTTATAATATCGAATAACTTAAATTTATCACTGCGAGGACAAGATGCAGCACGTTACCACTATTGAGATAAGAATCAACCATTTAACATGAAACATTAGCTGTTGCAAACAAAATTGCAGTAAAATAAAATTTAATTGTTGTGAACATTATTTTATTGTATGAAAAAAATTAAGTTGAAACTGCTGATAGAAATATAATGATAATTATTGAGAAAGAAGAGTTTTGCGTTATTTTAAACGAAATATCATTAATTTCTCAAAATCTAACTCATACCAATATTTTTACTTGCAAGAAGTTCATTTACAGCCGATGTTGAAGATATTTACGAGATGTCACACGAAGAGATTATTGAACTCATTAATACCGATGTTGCAATAACCGATAACTTATCGATGTCAATTTCACAATTCTGGATAAATTGTTTGAAGTTTTATTCGGTTATGTCTGAGATGGTTTTAATGATTCTTCCATGTTTAACCTCATATCTTTGAGAAACGGGGTTTTCCTGGCATTGGCTTATTAATTCTAAATATAGAATTCAAATTGACAGAGAAAATTACGTTCTTTGTGTTATTGACAAAAAAAACCCAACAAATCCATATCTTATGACACAACAACAAGATCAAACTTGCAGTGAGGTTTATTTTGTAGCACATATTGTCAAAACAAAATTTGATCACAGTAGATGACATTTTTAGAGTCTGCCTAGTATTTAAAATTGCAAATATATATACATCATGATTTTTGTGATTAGGCTACACAGAAAAGTAAATGACGAAACAAGTAAATATTTCATTTTTTGAATTAAAGGCAGAAATATATTTTGAACAAAAATTATTGATAATTATTTCTATAGTAAATATTAAAAATCATGTAATGTTCTGTTTTTGAAATTTAAAATTTTAACCCGTATATCAGTAATATGTTCTGTGATTACGATTTGTAAATTTGAATCAATACAGTTTATTATGTTTGCTATAAAAATTTTGAGATTGGAGGTCGCAGCGCTATGAAAAAAAGATAAGAGGGATTTAAGTGATGCGGCATAAAAAAATTGGAAACAGCTGGACAAAAGAGCATACGATTCTATACCATTTGAGATCAATTTAATACGTATTACCTACAAGTCATGAAGAATGCCACGATATATGGCCAACAAGCCTGAAGCCTCAAATAATTAATGATGCGTAGATATTTTTGACATATCATACGAATTTAAGGTAATCAATTTATAAATATTTTGGTTCACAGGATTTCGAGAGGACCAAAAACAGTATAATAGTTCGCAAATATAATTGTAGACCATGCACTTTTCTCAATCACAATATCAGGGTATGTATTTCAAACAATTTTTATTTTCTTATCAATGATTCAGGTTTGAAGGGTTAATGTCTATGCCGTGTCAAAGTTAAACATAGGGATATTTCCATCGGATGCTAAACACCAAGAAAACGAGTGCAAGCTCAACGAAACAATTAATTGATCAACGATAAATTGGAATGAAGTAGTATCACATATCGAGATGGATGAAAACACAATTTAAACTTAGATCTACCGTTTCTTAATACACGCAAAATCGATATACCGGATATCACAGTCGAAATATTGAATATTTATAACCTCTGGATAATTAATTTATCAAACGAGAAATGCTGATAACGACGTGTCAACCTTATTTTGAATTATATATCTGATATCTTAGAGATAAAATGACAAACAACAACTGCAAAAATCAATACCAATATCTTACTGTGGACATTCATAAAAAATATATTTATAAGATTAATATACCTGAAAAAATATTTTATGTGTAGTTACTCGTTATATCACAAGCAATATCACGATAGGCGCTTAATTATTTATACGAGGAACTTGGTTGCATCAAATAAAACATTTGAGAAGACGCCGACTGATTTGAGAGAAGCAAAATGGTGCCGGGTTCACATAAATTTGCAGAGAATATTCAGGTATTGTTTCGAACTAATACTGAATATCTGATATATATATTCAGAAATGCTAAACAAATATCTTTATCATGATAAGAGCGTGAATGAATAAATCTAGATATAAGATGATTGGAGTAAATATTCAATATTGCAGTTATACAATCATACAATCAAGTTCAAGATTTCAAGAATAAATCAGACTCAGCTCGCTACAGAGCGCCATCACTATTAATAATCTCTGGTTCCCGTTCAGAAACTGCATCATTTATTGTGGTTTTGATTATAATTATCAAGAAAATGCCATTATAAGGAAATTATCATGGTTCTTTAGTAATAATTATAATCTAAATATAAGCCATCAAAGTCGTCCAGTGGTTAGAAATATCATGTAACTTAGGTATTTAAGATCGTGTGAAATTAATCAAACAGACTGTCGGGTGCAAGAAACGCGCATTCAACAGCGTTATCGGTAATCCTTTGATCATTGTTTTTTTAATGGAATGGATCAGGTGCAGTACATACAAGCCAAATATTAAAATCGATATATCTGTCGACGAGCGTCACGGAGCGGGGAAATCCCATATACCAACAATAAACAATTTTTGATTTTAAAAAAACAAAATAGCTGGTAGAAAATTTCATACCACAACGGAAAAGATTGTTAGTTCACCTTTAGACTATTATGCTCAATTCATGGAAATCTCATACACCACTTTATTGATAATGATTCAAATGCAAGTTAAAATCTAGTATCCGAGGCAGAGGTCATTCTCACAACCATATGTTGATAATTTTTTGATAGCTAGACCACGAGCAAGTTAGTTGCCGCTAATGCTCATAATACAACAGGAAGTTATTATTCATTTCATGCTCCAAAAGCCTACATAATCAAGCCTCGTTAATGCATTCTTCTCAAATATATTTTAAATCTTGATCCCGGAGAATATTTCATAGATTAACTATCGTATACTAATTTATAATGTATTATAAACAGTTTTTATTGGTTTTTGTTGGTTGCCACGTTTAATACAAAAGGACATTTGATGATGTATGTACTTATATTTAAAACCCATTCAATTCGTGATTAGATTGAAATTTATTGATTAATCTATTCGCGCTGATGCAATACCTAGCTAAAAAAAGTTTGACGATGAACACATGCAAAAATTTATTATAAATTTGTCTTTCTGATTGCTATTATGGGCGCGTTTTCGGAATAAACTGTCAGCTATCAGGTATGAATGGTTCCTAATTATATTGTATTTTTGCAGGTCGAAAGATCTATGACACATCTGGAAAATCATAATTGTACTTATGTGGTTAATGATTAATCTCTTGATTCGTTCAGTGTATCTTATTTCTCTCTTTTAAATCGCTGTATTTTCAAATTTTTACCTTAATTACCCAATATTTTTATCATTGTATAACGCACCATTTTTCTACTTTGAATGTAGGTCTTCGTCAATGTGTTCTCATACTAATGATATTTTTGATTTTTACATAGACAAATATGTTATAGTATTTAACTGTAGATTAATCTAATTCTTATTTTTCATGATATTTTAACTCTGTTGATCTCAATATAGCTTGTAGGGTAGATTTGTAAGTAGTGTTAAAGTTAAAATACAGTGTTAATCGTGTCTAGCAGTCTCATAATAATTTCGATACAATACATTTCAAAAATTCTATGTATATTCGTGCAACATTGTTCACCCAGGTAAATAACATCAGAATGTAATTTCAGAATATAAACATACTGTTAAGAATACAGAGAACTTACTTTCATCATTTAGAGCTGCAGTCCATCAACCGTTACTGAACGACTTTGCCACAATCAAATTGAAGAATTAAGATTCTAACTGGGGATAATATAGTGCCTATTGGGTATCTCAAAAAAAGTGACATACTTTTTGTTTTAATGATAATAAAAAATATAGAATTCAAACTCTAAAATTTTAGATTAATAAATTAATTCATGAGTTGTTATTCGAAAGAATATTTTTACATATTTGTACCATAGGTTTTCTAGATATGGCAATTCAAATTCTTTTAATCCCAGTCTTAAAAGTACAAAACTAGGTCAATGATGCAATATTAATTTGAGTTCATCCTATTCTTTTTATTGGAAAAGATTGTACGATATCAAAATCATAATAGCCTTATATCTCATTTTACGTCTGAAAAATAGAATGAAATTGAATTTTTTGAAAGAGTATTATTTGGCTGTGTTGATAATTAAACAAAAATTATTTTACAAATTAGTTCAAATATAAGTATTTTACAGTTTATTAAATATTCAATTTTGAAACCTCAATGTATTTTCAAAATGTTAGCATCAAATTCTCCGCCAATATTATAGCATTTACACATTAATAAATACATCTTCAAATCACATCGTAATGGACATCATCGGAAGATTCTTACTACTATTTTAATTAATTTCTCAATACTTTGAATTTTAGAGTTTTAAAGTAATTCACTACATTACCAACGTATTGAACACTCTTAAGGATCTTAATAATGAGAGTTGAGTAGCCATGGAGCCAACCTAATTTCATCTGATACGATTTCATTTAAATATTATGTATTGTATCTTTTGTACACTAGAAACATGCTTTCTATAAGGGAATGATCTTTTTCTTAATGTTTTTTGTAAGATATTATTGTACAATTTGCTTTTTGAAATATTGTTAATGGGTATCATTTTTTACAATTCGAAGTCGAGTAGTTCATGAATTATCAATTTGATAAAATATTTGGAGATTTCTTTGGTTTTTATAAGATGAATTTGTTGACTTAAATAGGTCGTAATAAGTTGTTCATATTTTTGGTACGCACAGTTGATCGTCTTTCTTTCCCGTTTTTTTTGAAATATAGCGATTGTTATGAATATGTTTCTTATCCATATATCTGTTTTGATTTCGAGCATTTATATCTGTTAATAAATTACTCGGCATCGTCGATGCATATTAGAATTCTTCGCGTTAATATGTATCATCATTCTGTCAGAACGCCACATTTGTAGCTATGCGCTTGCGGATCAGTAATCCTGTGTCAATTGAAACTAGAAATTACCAATTTATGAAAAGAAAATCAAAATATGTGCATCAATCTAAAAAATATACTTTTTATTTTACTTCACCCAAAAGATGTGTAAGCTGGTTAGTTAATTGATCTTAGAAAAGTTTGAAACAAGTAAAATTTTTTGATGAACTAAGAGAAATATCTCAACGTAAACTTAGTTTTGTACTCGTCGAGCTGGGTATAAAAAAATATTTGTTGAAATATTTCAAAAGACACTCATAATAATACTTCCAAAATTTTTAGATAATAGAATAATATGTAATGGATTGTTAATTAAAAATGTCATAACTTTTGAATGATTTTATGTGGTTTTCACCAAAAAAACCCTTGTTACTTTTTTGGGACCCTGTTAATAGACACAAGTTCTAAACGTCATGGATTGAAGAATGCTTTGAGTCGAAAAATAGTCAAAATAAATTAATAAAAAATCAAATTATTGTTTCAATTCTGTCTTTTTTATTATCTTCTTTTTCATGTATCGGACTCGTGTGTGTTTTTTTGATGTTTTTCTATGTTTTGATCTTGAGTTTTTGTTAAGTAGTTCTGAATTTGGCCGTGCTCCACTCTTTCGACATGCGATAAAGTTTTTTTTTCTGTGTTTTTGCGAGATCTGTTTATCAACGGATGAAAACAATGTTTGACTGGCCTGTTTACCTATTGATTAAAAAAATCGAACCTTAAAAAGCTTTAAATACAACCCGCATGATTTGCACAGTAGTTGGCCACCTACGCTCTCAATCCATTCGGATGATGTGTTCATCCTGCAGTTAGAACAACAAGGTGGATTTTTGGACAAATTAGAACACCTCTGGTAACAAATATATTTAATAGTTTTCAGATAAGGAGAGACCATGTATGCGCATATTAAGATCTACTTATCTTAACCAATACCTAAAATTTGGGATGCTTTTTTCCGTATATATAGTGTGTCTGATAAATCAATTTAAATACCTTCATCGAATTGATATATGTCTCTTGAAGTACTTACGTCAGATGAATTTATGCGAGACTCCATATGTCGTCAGCGAGGTTTTTAGTGCGAATTTCTCCAAAAACCAACATTTTCAAAAACGCGCATGCGTTTAAAAAAAGTTAGGAATGGCGTGTCGATTAAAGATTGCACACGAATATGTACAAACTCCACTCAATAAGGAAGATTGAACACACATTGTAATTTCAGAAAATTTTTCGCATCTTGCTTATATCAATTAGTTTTTTAAATCTGTAGTTATGGAATTTTGAAGATATAGAAGCGACGAGCAATTTAATCCGTTTTTGAAGCCACGGCGAGACACAGACTTTTTCAAATTGCATAAGTAGTTTATTAGAATTTTAATCCGTAATAATCCAATATGATATATAAAATGGCTCATTTGTAAATGACAATCAATTAATGATAATAATATTGAATAGATTTTTATAAATGTATGTGACATTCAGTGGTAACTCCTTTTTAAAACCAGTCAATTTAGATCAGATACCAGTTCTTTTTTATCTGAGTTCGCCGATGCAGTAAAAATTATATACGATAGAGGTACTGTTGTGATTCTGGAACATTGGTTTTTTTATACATATTAAGGCTCAACATGACTGCTCCCATCTGTAGTTCGAAACAAAGAAATATATTTATCTGAAGACGAACGAATACATGTGCTTAAAACGTACGAATGATGAGATCGCAAAAGTGAAATTGTGTGAATACGTGAATGAGAAACAGTGTTTTATATAAATTTACATCTCAAATTTGAATGAATTTCATAACTTGTGACGTTTAATAACAGATTTTCATTTCATTTGCAATCATTCTTTCTGTAAAAAAATATTTATAATACAGACCACATGATTCTTCAATTTTTACGAATTATTTGTATCTTGACTCGATATGTTTTACAACTCAATCCATTATAAAGCTGTAGCATAAAATATCAAATGCTTTTTGTATTTCAAACGAGCCTTCAGTTTCATAATCTCATCAAAACGAATTCTGTTACATGTATGTTCAGCAAGCGTGTGTTCATTATGAATGTAAAAATATTATCAAAAAATTGAAGAGTTTATCTTTGCCCTGAAGCGTCTCATTAAAAACATCTAAATGAGATGCCGTGTTTACAAAAAAAACTGTTATATATATATAAGATTCATATGTAAGTATATATATACAAATCACTTCTGTTTGAAATTAACTTGTTTCAGGAAGACATAGAACGAGAGAATATTTTAGTGTAAAAATCGTTGGACGTGTTTTCATTTTTGTAGCCACCTGAGTCCACAGTGTCGAAGTATTGGACCGAATTAGTCGTTCTTGTCGAATTTAAACTGCATAAAATCTTGACATTTTAAAGCTTTGATTACAATTTTGTTGAAACATTAATTAAAAACATTTTTAACGCATTTCATTCTAAATTTTTTGACTCATACATACTCGTGAATTATTAATTGATCCTTAAATATAGGGAGAACGATAAACTCATTTTTTTAATTGTCAAAAATCCAGATATATTACCAGTCATAGCCCAAAAATATGTGGCTAAATACTAATCAATATTCCACGTTATATGCTGTTTTTTTCTTCAGAAGTTTCTAGAGATACAAAGACATCGTTTTATTTCCTGGTGAAATACAATGAATTTATTTTTATTATTTTTTTATTAGCATTAACCTTAGAATAACATATCGAACAAAATCTGCGAGTGAGTTCTGTCATAAATTACATTTCATTTTTCTATTAGAATTAAACAATATTTACAATTTGGATATATGTCCTTTTAATTAAAGATGAACATTACTTGTGACGTTTTCAACTCTACTATTCATCAATTATCATACGAGGGGAGCTGATCAATGTTTTTCTGGGTTTTCCGTTCAAGTTCGTCTTTTTTCCTTTTCAGTTTGGTTGTTTGCATAAGGATTAACTAATTTTTCGATTCAATTTCGTTTTTATTCCGCTCAATTTCGTCACTTTCATAATGTACAGCATAATTCATGCCGAAGATTTAGAAATTCAACCGAGTAATGAATTCGAAATAGTTTAGTTGTAGAAATCATTAATTCAAGGGCAGGAGCAGAACCTCCCAATAAATACAATCAGATTGACGATGGAAGAAGATCAAGAATTATAGCCGCTCATCAAGCTGGAAGCACAATCCGTGTAATATCTCAATATGAAAATTTACCTAGATCATCCATATCAAGCATTTTAAAAAAAGTTCACACAAATGGAAGAGTGGAGAAAAAAAGAGAGGAAGAAGAAACGCATACAAAATTACCCCTGAAATTCAGCAATATATCCGAAATCTGCTACAAGATGATTGCACGCTTTCTTTGAAAAGTTTATCGATAAAAATATATGATGAATTTTCCATTCAGTCGGTCAAACCACCCTTTTTAGATGTTTTGATGACATGCATTTTTCACTGAACTCTGTTCGAGCTATTCCAGAAAAGAGAAATGATGAGCATTTCTCGTAAGAAAAGCCTACGCCGAGAGTTTTAAGTTGATAGAAGAACAATTTCCATTGAGAAACATAATTTTCTAGATAAAGTCGGGTTCAATGTCAGCATACGAATCAAAAAAGGGCGGAGTATTGTTGGAACGACCGCAGTATCAAACATCAAAAATGTGAGGTGTAAGAATATCAGCATATGCTGCTCGATCAGAAAAAGTGGTGTTTTATATTTCGAAATTAGTCATCGTCCGGATTATAAAGACACCTTAATAGTCTATATAGGTAATTTGATGAATTACCTTGAAAATAATTCTCTAGGTCAACGTGTTTTCACAGTGGATAACATCAGGTTTGATAAATGTAATATGATAAAGCAAGGAGTTCATACGAGAGGTCACCAAATTGAGTATCTACCCCCACACTCTCCATTTTTAAATCCACAAGAAAATATGTTCAGCAAATGGAAAAACTTTGCCAAATGATCCAATCGCATGAATGAAGAGCAACCTTTGATGTCAATGAATAGCGGAGTGAGAGAGATGACTGAAGCTGACTGTGATGGTTGGTACAGAAATATGAAAACATTTATTTGATTATCATTGAATAATGAAGTTATTCTCTAAATTATTTCATTAGTTATAGTTTTTAAACATAAAATATATTTCATCCATTTTATTAATGTTTTCAAGAAGTGACGAGATTAAGGGAATAAAAACAAAATTGAATGGCAAATTCGTTTATCCTTATGCAAAAAAAGAAATTGAAATGAAAAAAGACGAAATTGAACAGAAAACTCTGTGAATCTGGTTTTATAATTATTCATTCTATAATCAATTTGAGGTCAGATTTTTAAACTTCTACTACATCAGTAAACGATCTCTTTTAGCGAGCGAATTCGCACGATACATAGACAGATCTCTAGCCATCTTCATAAGCTTACGTGAAATATCACAGATAATTTTACAGAGAAGCATATTTTTTATAAACAAATTCTTGAATTTTAGTAAATCAGTGCGTGTATTTGACCTTTATCTTTGAATTATTTTAGTGAAGTAAATCGCAAGATTTAATTTACGTTGATGTTAAACACAAAATAAGCATATCAAGAAACAGGTTTTATCATGAGTTAGAACCAAACATAAATTAATAATTCCAATCTGAATTGGTTCATGATAAATAAAAATCTTCATAATTTTACGTTCATTTCAAAAATACGTGGCCACTTCGGCTTATTTTTGAATGCAGGTTGTTTATTTAAATATGAAAATCTTTTTAACCACAATATTAGCTTAAGTATCGACAGCTTTATAGGGGAAAAACTGACTTTTAATCTAAGCTACTGTGTGTATCACAAAACAGCCTAGACCCGCTTTTAACTATCCAGGGAATGGCCAGTCCACTGGAGGCAGGCTCTTCAGGAGCTCGCTAATCAGAGCTGCGAGTGGGAATAGTCCGCTCTAGAGAGGCAGACTAAACCACAAGCACCATGGCCGATCTTGAACGCCCGCTTGCCTTTCGGGTACTTGGACACCCTCCTTGATTATTCGGAGGCGCTTGGGTGAAACCATTGGTCTTTTATTAACCTTTAGACACAGATCAAATACTGCAGCATTGACAAGAGTTGTTGACCTATAGCTGAACGAGCTCTGGCTTAAGGGAAGTCTTTGTTGACAGTTCAGCACTGTCTCAACGGATGCGGAAATGAGTGCCCAATTCGGGATTCGGTCTCTTTTAACTTAGAGAGTGTAAAACTTCTCCAGGAGCTGCAGAATCGCCTGCATCGCTAACCGCATCGGAGTAACCTTCAGCTTACATACTAGAGGAATTCCGGAAGCTCTACGGGGCTGGAGCTAGACTCTCGAATGAACGGTTTCCAGAAGGGGCGATAAAATCACAAACCATCATGGATCGAGCCACGACCAGAGAAGAGCAAGTTTCTAAAAAAAGGAGAATGCTCAACTTTAACTCCAATAGAGTTCCGCCAGGAAGTGAAGGTAGAGATCTGGTTTCGGGCTGACTTAACGGAGAAAGTATAAAACTTCCTCATGGGCTCCAGAGACGGCCCAATCTTCAACCACAATAGAGTTTCCCCAGTAAAGGAGCTCCAGACGCTCCGTGGGTCTTGATCTGGACTGTCAAATGGAAGGGTTTGAGGTGGGTCGATAAAGTCACAAACCATCCTGGATCAAGCCATGACAAGAGAGGAGCGAAGTTATGAAAATTAAATGCTCAGCAATAGCAGAAGCCCCATCGAGCTGAGGAACATAGCGAGAACTCCAGAAGTAGTCTATCGAAGATCTCCACATGATAGCCCTAAACCCTCTACGAGGGGTGCTATGTTCCACCTCATGAGCGTCATTAGAAGGAACGAATTCGTTCCCTCATGCACAAGAGCGTTCGTCAGCTCAGAAGCGGGCGCATCGAAGAAAGAGGCTAAAAGCATATCGCTGCTAAGAATAAGGTTGTATCATATGTATGTCATGATATAACATACCACAAGAAGAAGATTGACTGATAGCATGCTCAGGGTTCATGGTTATTGCCTAAGCACCTAACCTTTGAAAATTAAGGCGGCTTCACTTTTTTAGTTCAGCAATATGTCGATAATATATGAGAGAAAAAGAATGTTGACAAACAGTCCATATATCTTAATATAACGCAGAAAATCAGAATGAATATTAAAATGCGCAACGAATAGATTCTGATTTTTTAAAATTTGTGCAAAATTAGCGATAAAAATGAAGTTTTTGATATTAATACTTTCAAAAAACCGCTTCTGTGCATTAGACCTATTTATAAAATACAACAATTAATTTTGTTAGTACGCCTTTCTATATTATATTTTTATTTATTGGGGTGATAAACCATCATTTTCGAGTGTCAGTTTAACCTTCGTTTATGAGTTTCAAGCATAAACTGTCATTTTTATTTTTTAATAAATTAATTTTAGATTTTACTAAACTATGATAAATATATTTGACAGAATTGTTTAAAATAGACCAATTCTGTGACAAACTGCATTGATTTTTTATTTTTACAAGTAAATTAGTCTTTTAGAAATTAAAATATTTAAAACATTTTTGCTGATTCAAATGTTGACAAGAGCCAACGATTCTTCAAAAGTTCTTAAATAGAAATATCCACAATGAAAACTCTCATGAACATATAGAAAACAATTGCAATTTTTTGTGGAAATTGACCGGGATTTTCGACATCATTTTGATAAATTCTCTTCCAAACTGAATTTTAAGTCCATTAATATTTGTTAAAATATTATTTAAATTGACAAGTAAAAATAATATTGTCAATCAGTAATCGTAAGCATATTACAAAAAGCGTCGCACGCGAGTTCTATTTTGATAACTTCATAAATCATATTTGGCATATTTGAAGTGTGTATATATATGATCCATTATATAGGTTCTGAACTCTTAGGGTATTTTACAGACAATTTGATCGTTTCTAAGAAATAACTCGGTTTATATATATGATAAATAATCGATGGAATTCGTGAATTGATCAATTGACGTAAAATTTTTATTCAGAGCTTAAACCAACAAAAGTCCTCAGACTTAAAGCTTTTAATAAATAAAAATCAGATAATATGAGTTTTTTAAATCCTATGTACATCCTGAAACTACTTTTTTGAACTACCATCTATTTAATTGGATTTCATATTTTATCTACGTAAATATCATAAATGCAAAACTATTTGAAAGGTTCTCTGATGTTTAAAGTACACACTAAATGATATTTCTCTTAATAGGTAAAATAATATTGCCAAAGGTGGAAAATGCTATAAATATATAATATCAAATTAATAGAATAAACAATCAAATATAATGTTTTCTCGATAACCAAAGTGTCCGGATTTAAAATATTCAAAGAGTTACAACATTCATATCATCACCAACATTCTTTTCTTTGAAGTCTTTGTATAACTTCATGACTTAGAGCCCTAAGAAAATATAAAAACGAAAATCTTTCATATCACTTTTACCATAGTTTATAAAATAAATTATTCCGTAAATGGCGATATTTTTAATAATTCACTCTATTTTAAGATCATCAATCATTCAATCTCAGGTTATTGAATTCAGTAAATATTAAAAATTAACATATACTTATGGTTGTTTAATCAATCTTCATAAATATGAGAATTCGCGCTAACGTTGATGTATAATACATATCAATGCTTCACGTTGAGTCCATCTGTTACTTCCTACTTTGTGAATGAGTATTTGATAGCTTAACTACGCCATTTATATATCTGTCTGTTTATCCTCAGCTATAAATTGTGAAGCTGAAATAACAATATATCTGTTGATAGGAATGAATTTATACTTTGGTTTTTTATCGAACATAATCTTATGAGTTATCAGAAATTATTGCAAACGATAAAAATATATCGATAATAAATATACCTACAGGGTAGCAATCATTCTATTTAGCCTATCAGCAGGATTAATGATATTCCGAACGTTAGCTTTGATTGCTAGGTAGTTTTGGATGACCGATTTGTTTTATTTAAATCAAATCATTTTTAATTCGAAATATATTGAACATAGCTGTTTGATTTCAATGGTAACTTATGTAATATTTGATGTTATATCACAAAGAGAGAACATAGAAATATCTTCGTCAGCAAGAAAATAATCGTTGAATTGATTGTATTTCGGATAGTTCCAGTGTAAAAAAAATCTGGTTATGGATATACACATTTTTAAAAACTATAGTATGTAGATCTCTTAAGAAAAATAATGTTTCTTGTCTAGATAGACTCAATAGATTAGCTTCGGTTCAGGATTTTGTAGAATTCTGTTCCTATACACAATAGAACCAGACTTACAATGATCGAGTATTCTATCGTTGTACAATGATGGATAGATATTGATCCAATAATCCAACATTTTAGTTAGAAATATGAATGACGACTTTGATTTTGGAGTGCTCGTTAATCGGACAGGGTCTAAACCAGAACTCGGTTCAAGATCATTTGTTACAGTGCGAGTTCCAAATGTAGATAACGATATCCAGATATAAAGCTACCTCAAACGTATCATTGTAATCTAGGAAACATGGAGACGAAAAATTCTATTGCACTCTTTCTTTATTCTAACTTGTGGTCAAAAAACATCTTTTTGATATTAATTTACTTGAAGATCCTTTCTTTAGTCTAGCAAAGATTATTTGCACTCTAATATTTCCTTTTTGTTCAAGAAATATTTAGATATTCGTATATAGCGGCATACAATTTACTGAAATTGGTTTGATAATCCACTAAAATAAGACAAATAATTTCGTTGTAGAATGTATAGAGCTATTTGTTGAGAAGAGATTTAACAATTATTGAATATGTAATGAAGCTAAAAATGGCATTTAAATCAGAATTTGGGAGTTGAATAGGTAAGAATGTCTTTTAATTTCACTGTGGATGATACCGGTTTTTACATTCAATCGTTTCCACCCTATTGAGCATGNTTTAAAAAGCAATGATCAAATACTAATTGAAAAACAACAGGGTTTTTTTGTTTCTCTTATTAACGTAATATTTACAAATGGAACCACTGCGATTCAGAAAGATTTCTAAAACGTTTTTGAATGACGTAGTTTACTTAGTTTATTAAGTGAATATATCAACAATAAGAAATTGAAAGAAATATGCAATACAAGATCTTGAAGAAAAGAAAGATATAATGAATATTATTTACTTCTCGATTCACTTTAGAAGTTACATTAAGATATTGAAAACCCAAATGAATTATTTGTCGGTGTATCTCAGTTGAATGTATCGAGCATAGCAAACTGAAACGTCATTTTGACATGCATCCGATCTTTTCGTACAAGTTCACAAATTATTTAAGATAGAAATCTGATACAGTCAGGAAAATCCGGTTTGACGTTTGTGGCACTTACAATAATCCAAACATAACTGCAGTTGCTGCATATTGTTTGGTGTAGATCAGAATCGCCAGAGCTTAGAAATCGCACACAATAGCTGCAGAGTTACTGTTGCCGAAAGCCAAAGATATTGTTGGAGTAATGATTAGAGATGAATGTGTTAATAATTTAAATGGCATTTGCATATCTGACGACACGGTAAATAGGAGAGTAACTTACATGTCCTGACATATTCATCATCAGACAATACAGGAAATGAAATCTTCAAAACGCCCAATATATAGCATTCATCTAGATAAATCCACAGACGTTGCAAATAATTCACAAATTTTGGTTGATGCAGGTATATACATAATAGTGTATTAATAACCAGTTTATCTTCGGAAAACCCTTTTTGAAACAAGCGATACGCCATGTTATACATATGAAAACGTTTTTCATTTCTAGAAATCCATAAATCTCATATACATATATTTGTTGTGTGTGCAGAGATAATGCTGCAAGTGTGATAAGATGTCAGCCTGGATTTAAAATTTTGGTACAGAATATATCCTCGATAACTACTGTATATAAATGTATTATTCATCAAAAAATACAATCAATGAAAACTCGGTCACGTGAATTACAACATGTAATGATAAATGTGAGTAATTCCGTTAAATCAAGTTTTTTGGAAGAGTCAGCTTTTCACAAAAATTTCAAGATAGTTTTATGCATCCCACAGTGTTGTGTGTTTAATACGGAAGTGATACGGTTATCATGAACGAATAGTTCTCAAACTATTTTGATAATCGTGAATAACTAAAACTCTTTTTAATCAGAAAGAAAAATGACCGTTAGAAGCACTTTATAGCTAAGAATGTGATTGCACAGAAAATAGATTATCTTTTTGATGTATTCGACATATTGAATGGCTTAAATTTATCACTGCGAGGACAAGAGCAACACGTCTTGACTTATCAAGAAAGATTAAATCGTTTAAAAAGAAACCACACCTTTGGCAAAAAATTGGACGAAAATATAACTTATACGTTGCTAACGCTTTCTGTTTACAATGCATAAAATAAAGTTGAACCTGATCAAGGAAACATGATTATTTTTTTTTGGAAGAAAATGTTAACTTACTTGCAGAAGAAATATCGCCGTTTTTTCTAAATCTGATACTCATTTGCTATGGTGAAAGTCCATTTACTGTGAAATTGGAAGATGTTAGAGTCAGCACACGAAGAGTTTCTTAAACTCATTAATAGCGATGGTTCCAAAACCGATTTCTCCTAAATGTCAATTTCACAATTCTCAGAATAAAGTCTGAATTTTTATTCGGTTATATATGAGACGCCTTTGAGCCTTTTTCCATTTAAAACCATATATCTTTGTAAAACTTGTTTTCCAAGCCTTTTGTTTATCAAGTCTTAATATAGAATTAGACTCGACACAGTAGATGAACTTCGTTGAGTTATTGCAGAAAGAATCCGAAGAATTCCAGATCTTGTGAAACAATAGCAAGTTCCACCTTCGCACAGATGTTTTTTTGGTTACATATATTGTCAAAACCAAATTTTATCCAAATAGATTACATTATTGTAAAATTCCAGTTTAAAATTTAAATTTGTACATATAAATACAACATGAATATTTCGATTAGGGAAAATAGAAAAGTAAACAATGCAATTGATAAATATTACATTTGATTTGTTGAATTATAATCAGAAATATAATTTTAAAAAATATAATTGCATATTATTTCGATATTAAACATGAAATAATATTATTTCCGGTTTCTGAAATTTTAATTTTTATTCTGTGTATCAGTGATATATATTGTTTACGATTTTTTAATTTAAAAACTTACGGTTAATTATGGCTCTTATAATTATTTTTTAAATGAGGGTCGAAGTGCTTTGGAAAAGCGATAACATGGATTTAAGTAGTTTCCGCCAAGAAAAGGTTGAGCAAAGCTGTTTTTAACCGTTCTCATCAGATAATAAATAAAATTATCTCCCTATTTAATTACCAAAAAATTTCAAAATAATCTTTAAAATAATCTAAATACTGTGACTGTATAAGGTGTATTTAATTATGGAATAACTCTTAAATGTCGTTCACATATTTTCATTGTAGGAAAACACCATCGATCATTTGATGCAATATAAGTTTCTCTCATTGTCAGAGATGAGCCAAATATGGGAACTCAAACATCATCATCAATCGCTAACACATGAATATGTATCCCGTAAAATATGTAGATATCGTCATTCATCTGGGTTGATACACTTTTCAAAAATATAATTCCCATAAAATTAACTCCGTTCACTTGCCTTTTTTCTAGTTATATTGTTCAGAATGCATTCAAATCGAAATATGTACAGGCCATTTACCATCCATTGTCAACGCCAACAAAAAATTGCGCAGATAGATTCTGTGCTAACCTATATTTCAATAATTCGAACATCTGAGAGGATGGCATTTTCCAAAATATATTAAAACGTTAGCCTTTGTCCTACATTAAGGGACCCTTAGGACGTTCTCCATAAATACATAAGGAATGACCTGAAAAACATCGAGATACTAAAATTATTGGAGAAAAAAAGTGTGTAATCCTTGGGCGACGATGGAAACATGGTCAAAAAGCTGGATGACCACTCTGGATAATGAAAATTGATGAGACACCGTTCTGTGATGTATCGAGACGATTCATGAAAACCCTTTTAGTAAAAAGTAATTTTTTTTTTTTATAAATGATTAAAATGTCAAATTTTTTTCTAATAAGGAATAATTTTAGAATCAAGCGATTTCATGTGGTTCATTATTAATCTTTTTGTATTAAAATATAATCCATTCGATTCAAGACTTTAGGGGGTAGCATATTAAACTTCAAGGCGATTTTATGTAAAATTCCTTAAATGATCCAGTTCGCTTTGAACTAAAACGATTTGATTTAAAACCATACAAAAAGAAAACATTCCGAATGTATTTTTAAATTTATGGTTAAAGACGTCCGTAACTTTATTTCAAATTTTTCTCAAAGTATTAAATGAAAAGAAATATTAACAACCATTTATATTTATAATGCTAAAATATTACTTTTCACTCATTGATAACCAATATTTTACTCTTTTCTGATATAAATCTCTTGTATAGAGTAGAAGCTCGATTATTCGAAGTATCAGTTACCAGGATTACTTCAGATAAAACATATTCATAGCCTGGTTTACTTAATTGATGGTATATCCTAAAGATATTTATGGTACACCATGAAGATAATTGTTTCGACTCAATTTATTTATAGTTTTTCTTTAATTTATTACACATCTAATTATATTTTGTTTTTTGAGCATCGATGCTTTAATTATTAAAGTTATAAATATATAAAAAAATATCGAAATGTCATAATATAATTCAAGACAATCAACAGTATTTGAGTTGTAGCATCATATTTTATATGTGCGATCAATTTGGAAAAACGTGATAATGGTAAGTTAACTAGATTCGAATTTTAAAAAAACAAACACTAATTCGTATGAAGATATTAATAAGAGTTCTATATAGTAATTTTTTCAATAAAACATGTTCAATAATAGTTATGTTTCAGGCTAGATAACTTTTTAATGCTACCAAATCTCAAACACCGTTATAGTCACATTATAATGATGTACATTCATCTTGTTTTTACACCACTGTGTTACCAGGTCTGAACCATCATCTACTTAACAAGAGCTCATGATGCTGAGAAGGGAAGGCAAAGAAGAAGCTTCAGATGAATGAATCTGCTCTGTGAAATTATAATTTTTTTTTGGTTGAATTTTAGATTCAAATGAATGTTTTAATATTGTTCATAACATTTCTTGATTCAGCATGAGAACATTGTATAGATAAAGTATGCGTTTCCGTCTGTTAAAATATTTTAATTTAAGATCTTATATCCCGCAAGACATCCATGTTTCAGGCATTCAACGCAGAGCCAATAGCGTAGTAAAAGAGTTACGCAAAAACAGTGGAGAAATTTTACTGCTGCGAGAAAATCGAAATGCGTCTGTGTAACATAATAAATTCTTTTTTTTTATATGAAATCAATAAAAACACAAATATTATCGGCAAAAAGTTATGATTTGTTTTAGATTTTACATAATAGTGGATTTTATCTAGATTTAATATTTTTATAAATCACGAAACCGGATAAAATATTCATTCAGTTTCGCTAATTATGATTTAATCAATCATCATATTTCGGTAATTAATGACAATTGTGAATATGAAGGTTATAATTTAAATAAAAGTGCCTATTCAAATAACTTCGAACAAGAACTCGCCATAATACTGAAAAATGCACTAGCGTAAAATACATTACCTAATGATCTTAATATATTTATTTTCAAAACAAAATGGAATAAAGTTTACCGATTTGAACTCAGGGTCTAAAAAATAAATAATGCAGTTTCAGGTCTATTTCGTCTTTTAAAAGTTTAATTTTGTCATTTAATTTGTTTTATTAAGTTTTATAATTAGAAATTCATTTTACCTGGATAAAAACTAATCTTTTGAGTTTGAAAAATTGAAAAGTTCTAGTAAGCTATCTTCCTTATAATTTTTTGTTTCGTTTTTAACATACCTGTTTGGACGCAGCACATATATAAAAAAAATCGAGCATATTCAACGCTGTTGCTACTATAGAGCAATTTTGAACAACCAATTATTTGGATTTTTCAGAAATTAGAAAATCTGTTACATACAAAATTTGTACCACCTAATGTTTTTGACACAAGAAAAGACACGTTCACTCGAATAGTCAAAAATAATTAAATTTTTACCAAGCCTAAAAATTTACAAATCTGTTTACCAAAATATTCTTTCCAAAATTTGAAAAAATATACCAAACAAAATTTGGAATGTGAGGAGTTCAAAATTCTCATCCCTGAGAATTGCCTCTCCATCATTCAAAAGTAGACTTCTGCAAATTTAACGAATCCGAATTTTGTGAATTATGAAAGATCCTTTAAATCCGATATTTTAAAATGTCTGACCATTAAAAACAAGCATCAATATGCCTCTCATTTTATAATATTTGGCATCTGCGTCAAAAAATGTTTGTTAATATAATGAAGAACACAAATTGCAATGATAGCGTACAAACAGAGTACAATTTTGAAATTTCAAAAGATTTTTTTTATCCAGTTAAAATGAAATTCTAATTGTTTAACTAAATTAAACAGATTAAAAAAATGAAATGACAAAAGTGAACTTTCGAAAGACGAAATAGACCTCAAAAACTTTTAGTAACATTGATGATATTTTAGGCTTCGATTTCAAATTGGAAAACTGAATTCCATTTTGTTTTGAAAAGAAATATCGGAGATCATTAGGTTCAGTTATGTACGTTATTTGATTACTACTATGGCGAGTTCTTGTTCGAAGTTATTTTAACAGGCACTTGCCTTGAAATTATTACCTTCATTTTCACAATTTTGATAAATTACCGAAGTTGGATGTATGATTAAATCATATTTAGCGAAACTGAATCAAAATTTTATCCAGTTTCGTTCTTTAAAAAAATTATCTTGAGTAAAATCCCATTTTATAAAATCTAAATAAAATCAATCATTATGGCTTGGAAGATTTGGTTTTTTATTGATGTTATAATAAAGAGGCTATAGTGTTATACAAGCGCATATCGACTTTTGCGCAAATGTGGGTGAATCTGCTAATATATAGTGTTTTCTGATTCATTTTATTAGAAATAGAGATAAATGTGAGTTTCTAAGATATTTTAATTTTTGATCTTTCGCATAATTTATACTATGAATTGGAACTTTTGAAATCTAAATACATTTTCTTAAAAATATATAAATAAATATAGGTTAAAGTTCATAATAGTGCACCATCTTCGGTTGTGATCGCAAAACATCGTTTTACCAAAAAAGTACTTAAATATTCATATAATTGTGTATGGAGATAGATTTAAGTACATTGGGAGAGATTTAGCCTGTTTTGTTAATTTTTTAAAAAATTTAACAATCTTTTTTATTGGCTGTAAATTCAGTGTAGGCTTAAAAATCTGTGATCATTGTTAGTCGATTTTCATGTTTTTTTTTTCATTTAGATAATTCTTGCGGTTAATATGATTAATTGAATAAGTTTTCTATCATTTATTTTATAATCCGCGTACGGTCTATTTATTAACAGCACAATTTGGACTAATGTGTAATGCAAGGATGATGTAAATCAGAATTTATAATTTAGCTAACTATAAATTCAACATAAGTGGCTTAATTGAATTTTTGCAGACTCGTCTATTGCTTCCAGTTTCCTCTTAGTTGTGGCCAAATAATGAAGATCGCGACACCATGATCGGTTATCGATGGGCACGCATTTAGATTTTTGCTGTGCAGAACGTTTGCATCAATTCGCAAGGCATGTTTTTTGAAAAATCCGAACTCAGCTTGTACCTAATAGTGATTCTACTTGCATAATACTGCGAAATCATTCCTTCTCAAAATATTTTTTTATTAGGCAATTCGAAATATCACACCATAATACAGTCGTCACTGGAAAAAATTTGTTCGAGACATTTTTATAAATCATGTCTTAAATCATTCATCCCAATCCGGCGGCCCTGGTATTGTTGTCCAGGTTGATGAATCACTATTATGTAAGCGAAAATTTGGTGTTAGATGTATATTGTCAAATCAAGATCTCGGGATTGTTGCATGCATTGATGAAACAGGAGCAGTTTTCATGGAGGTCACGGTATTTCGCAACAGGCATACTCTAAAGGAAATAATATTAAGAAACATCGCCCCTGGGTCAATAATATTTACGGATAGGTGGGGAGGCTGCAACGGCTTAGAAAAATGAATACGTTCGTGAAGATGTTATTCACGAGCACCTGTTTGTAAATGATGAGGGTTAACACACTCAAAGAATCGAAGCAATATCGGGAGCAAGCAAAAGATTGATTCGTAGAAATACTTATAGGAAAAGAGAACTGATGTTCTCTTATCTTTGCGAAGACATATTTAGGAAAAAATTTCATAGATAAACTTTGAGAGGCGTTGCGCGTGGTATCATTAATGTATTCTCTTTACTAATAAATATCTTTTCTATATATCTATACATTTATTGTTGCAATATCTTAGACTTTTACTTTTTAAGGATCCATACTAAACGTATGATAAATTATGGCATACTATTTCCATCCACTATGCTAAATATTTTTAATCTAAATATACATGTTGAACTCTATGATAAGTAAACAAACTATACCTCTATATTCACAATTATAGAATTAGTTTTTAACTTTGGGATGTTATATTTATCTATAATGCAGGCTTATTTAATGAAATGTTATCAATTTCCTCAAAATTTGATTTTAAACGTAATAGTAATAATTTACTGGAACACTAACTCTAAACAAAACATCCTAACCGTTTTATCATTTCCAAAGTAATGAAACATGTAAATTTATAAAAAAAAACTAAAAGTTTCTATTTCTCATAGGTAACAACCATATTTACGATTATAACCAATATTTTTGCATATAAATTTAATTTAAAGCCATTTTATCGACAGTTAAATTGTAAAATAGATTTCCGTAAAATTTTAATAGAATGGCTCCGACATGAATTAATGCAAGGCTATTATAGAAATAACGAATATAATTGAATAGTAAAGGAGTTTTTGCGAAAACAAGATTTTTTGCGACGAATACCGAAGATGGTGCACTTTTATGAACTATAGCCATATATATATGCTCAAGTCCATTTTAAACCAAATCTCTTTTGGTTAATCTCGTCTGACTTAACGGCCAATATCATATTTTAGATAAAACTATTCGCTGCGGCCCCAAAATACCAAGAATAATGCCGTTGACGTTGGACCATTTCTTAATTTGTGGCATCCCTCAAATATTCTTATCAATTTTTTGACCCGCATTTGATAAATGGATCTATCAGACTTGACAAAACAAATTTCAAAACAATTTATGCTTATGGTATATTTGTAAAATTTAAAAAAAGGGGAGACAAAATTAAAACCGAGTATAATTATGAAATAAATTTATCGTCTATACTTTTGACTTAACATGGACCTCATACACCATTTAAAGTATTGTACAACTTGAGTAATCACGCGTTGTTTCTTCTCCATGAAGTGAATACATTCCGTGTGAATTAACCACATCAAACAGGAGTGGAGATACCTTGGATGTTAGCATATCCAGGTTTTGAGAGAGGATGTATCGTCTAGTTGAAATAATATAATACGTGTCGTTTGGTTTATCAATGAGGATTTGTGGGGCCACGGACACATCTGCCATCCTCATCAAACCTGGATAGACTGTTTCATCAGTTGCAAGCGATTGACTATGAACTGAAATGATTGGCATTCTCAGCCTTTATGGTTCATGAGGTACCTTGTTGGAGGTGTCTCATATGTCACACTTGTAGGTACCTATCTTTTCGATCTCTTTCTCAGTAATCATTTCTTTGTTTCGTTTGGCATTCTTTCGGAAATGTTGCTTTGTTCTTGCATCTATCGCAGACACAATTCTCGCCCCAATATATCCTATTCAGAGCAATCATACAAGTATAAAACCGCGTAGCACTCGCAGTAGGCTTTCTGACATTTGGATTTTAAGCAGCGACACCCTAGATTATGTCCTTAATACCAGTAGGGTGAGTGACTACTTTTTCCTAAGATCAAATGAGATGTACCTATATATTGACGTCGATTTTTTATTTGAAGGCATTTTTATTCTTGCAGATGATTTTCTATTGGTCAACACTCTCACATTGATTGCTCGTGTGCGATCCATATCATATTGGACGTCATTTTTGCAGTTTTTACAGGTGCACCCAACACAGTACAAGCCAGATCTAAAGCATTCGCAATATCTGGATCAGCAAAACTCAAACAATTTGAGGCAACCTGCCTTATCGCAGTTACAAATGTGCTTGACTGACCTGTTCAAAAAACTAAATACTGTTGTACTTCATACGCCTTTCCCTGGGGTTTGAAAACTACAGGAATATCACAGCGCCCAGCAAAGTTTTTTTGAACCGATGGAGGTGTTGAAGAACAATTTGTAGATTCATGGTGAACAAAACGACGAGCTCTAGAACCCCTAGTCGTTGATCAATGTGCTGACATATGGTTACTTTCGATGACTTTTTCATCATTCGAGTCGAATATGTCTTCCATTGCAAAATTGGCTCTAAATGTAGGTCAATAATCAACGCCAGCAGCTAGCCGCTAATGATTGTCGTACTAATAGTTCAATGACGTTTAATCCATGTCTCATAGGATCAAGTGACAGTGGTAAGCTTCCAACTTAACGCTTTTTGAACCATAATTTCTTAGTAATGTATGAACCAACATAAATTAATGTCGAAAAAACCGAAAGGCTTCACCATAAACACTATCATTGTCCTCTTGATTTCAATGCATGTCTAACTAAGCTGTTAGCCAAATGCGATCCATTACTGAAAACAGCTCATCTTGTCATCGGAAATTCTAAAAGGGTATACTGAGTGTTGAAATTTACACAAAAACGAATTTAAAATTATAATATATAATTCAGGATTAATCAAAAGTGAATGATCATACAAGAATTAAATTACTCTATGTACAATTATATGAGGTTTTTGTTTTTGAGTTTTCTAGATGATATTAAACTTGCACACACTTATGCCTAGTGGCAGCTAAGCAATTCTCTTTTCAGTGCGGATTCTACTAAGCAAGTTTGATTTTTTTAGCCATGTCGATGCTAAGTTTTTATGGTGCTTTTTTTGACGGTTAGTGTAATTAAATATTTAATCATTCTATGTTTGTAAATCCATATTTTAATCGCACAAATCAGGTTAAATGAATCCTATATTTAGTTTAGTATGACGTGGATATTAATTAATCTAAAACCAAACATATACGGTTTAATTCTTTAAATTTAATCTAGCGGCTTCAAAACTTTAATACATAGTTTTAGCTCAACATTTTACAGTTAAGATTGAGTTTGGAGATTTTTTGGTGGATGATGACGATAAATAGGCTGCAATACCGGATTTTACATTCAAACGTGTCCACTATGATTTTAAATTGTGTCCATACAATGCGCGCACATCATCTTTTTATGGCTATTTTTAAAAAAAGGACATAAAACGAAAACTTTAACCTCAACGTTCGAATAATTTAATCTAGATGTTTAAAAAAATATCATAAAAATAGTGAACTACGACGACTAAGAAATAAATCGATATGTTATTAAAAAAGTTGGCGCATGTTCGGTGGATAGCCACGATTGAAAATCACGATGGACGCGTTGGAATGTAAAATCCGGTAAACTACTTTATTAGCGATTCGTGTCAATGCAAAGTTTGGCAGTTTATTTTTTATAAGAAATTTACCATGCAGCGAATTCATAATTTCATTCGATAAACCAGCATGAAACATCTTTTGCCAGAGAACGCAGTTTGTAAAAATTTCAGTAAAATGTAACTGCGGGTTCCATTAAAAAAAAGCATATCTCATTCATGCTTTTTCTTAATCCCCAAAACACGTGTGTACAATCATTCTATCGTCCAGACAAATATCTGATTATGCAGAAGAAAGCGCTTGGATACCTTATACAGTGTGGAATTCACTATACCATGATGCTAAAATTTTGATGAATCTCTCTGAATTCGCTTCCTATTTGGAGTTCAATCGAAATCTTATATATATCCAGATAGCCCTTTTTAGATGAGGTTCTTTCCAACTGTATTGAGGTTAGAGGTTTAAGACACAGGTTCCCAAACCCTTGCCCGCGAGCTAAAAGTGGCCTGCCGGCTGTTTTGAAGTGGCCTGCGGGGCTCCAAATTTTATGAATTTATTTAGAAGAATTTAAAAAAAGATTAAATTTAAGCACATCTTCAATATGGGTTTATCTGAAACTGTTGTGGTTTAAATTCCTTTATTATCTATTTATAAAAAACATTTCCTAGTTTCTACCATCTTCTAAAATTAAAATATCCCATGACTCAATTTCGTCGTATGATACAACTATTAACGTGTCAGAAATTAAGGTAATTTTGTGATAAAGAACATTTTCATTTTCGAATATACATTTTTTTACGTCAAAACACCCTCAATAATAACAAAAAAATCAAAATAGTTATGAATCGAAAAGGTAAGGATCTTATTTGTCGTGAATTCAAATCAGATTGGACTGATACGTTTATGTTTCTCTGAACTCATCTGGAAAACCTGTTTGCTTACGTGCGGATTTTGTGTTTCAGATTAAAAAAAAATATATTATCACTCGTCATTTTACGACCAAACATCTAGAGATAAATGACAAATACCCAATTAATTCGGATTCACGGAAAAGGTTTCGACATAAAAAAGATGCTCTTGATACTCAAAAATCATTTTTTACAATAGCTAAGGAACAGAGAAAGAGTATTGTCATTGCTTCATATGAAGTTACTCTTCTTTTAGCTTGCAAAAAGAAACCGTTCAAAGATTCAGAACAAATAATGATACCTACTATTAAAATTGCTTCTGGAATGCTTGATGATAAAATTTGCGAAAAAAAATGTGATCAGATCCCTTTATCAAATAATACGATGACCCGGCGAGTGTAAGAGGTAGCAAGTGATGTCTATCGTCAATTACAAGATCATATTAAAAATTGTATATTTTTTTCAATGGCGATGGATAAATCAAATATTTATCATACACATCCGGTCGCAGTTTTTTTTCGAGCAATTAACGATTACTTTGTTGTTATTGAAGAACTACTAGGACTTGAGGCTTTACATTCATTTATCAGAGAGAGCTATCTGTTCGAAACTCCTAAGAATCTAGGCGAGAATAACAATATAGAATGGGGAAAATTGGTGAGTATATGCACAGAATGGCCTCTGGCAATGTAGACTAGAAAATCAAGATTTCTTAAATGACTCGGACAGTTTATAGGTCTGTAAATACTTAAATATCACTGTATTCTTCACCGAGAAGCTCTCTTGGAAAAAATTCAATTTTAAAAATGTCATGGATGTTGTTTATCGATGTGTCA
>JWZT01002504.1:91151-110913 GCA_000827895.1 Thelohanellus kitauei
GAAACCATATTATTGGAAAAAAAACAAGGAAAAAAATTCATGAACCGAAGATTTGGTGATGGATCGCTGTTGATATGGGCAGGAGTGTCAAAAGATTTCAAAACAACAGTTATAAAATTAAATGGAAAAATAGATTCTGATGCCTATCAGATGTTAATTGAAAACGTTGTTAAAACCCTTCCTGAAAACGAGATTTTTCAAAAAAATAATGCCACGTGCCATGTTTCAAAATCAACCGGTAACTTCTTCGCTAAGAATAATATTCATCACCTAGATTGGCCAGCTCTTAGTCCAGATTTAAATATCATTGATAACGTCTGGGCTGAATTGTCATCTAAAGTCCATAAAAATGGCAGAAATTTTTTTGCATCGATGAATTATGGAATTCTATAAAGACAAGTTTGGAAGAATTTTAAGGTTAATATACACAAAAATTAATGGAATCCACGCCTAACAGAATATAAGAACTTATTTTGAACAAAGGAGATAAAAAAATAGATTTTATAATGTAGGATAGATTTCAATTTTAAAACCATATTATTAGCACGCCTTAAAGATATAATAAAGTGTTTTTTATTGCTTTCTTCAAAGTCAATATAAATAATATTGTTTCAATTTAATTGTATTCTGGTGATAGGATTTTCTGAAACGATATGATACATACACTTATTTAATTAAAACAGTGAATACCTTTTAATAACTCCTCAAGAAGGTATGTTCGGAAAAAAACACTTCAGAGAATTTTAAAACACCGAAAATTTTTTTATCAAATCATATATGTACAAGCTATTGTGAGAATAGCTGGCTATTATTTTTTCTCACACTATAATTACGATTTAAAACTGTCAAATTTCAACTCGAGCATCGAGCGTGCGCGTTTGTTAAAATTAGTATTTTCTATGAAATTTATACCTATTTTGATACATTTATCTTTTTCCTTGTAAAATTAGATAGTAATAACCTTTCACATGTTAGACCTGTTATTTCTTAATATTTTTATAACGATGTATGAGTTTATTTTATGATGCAATTAAGATATTAAATATCGTATAATAACTCCTCAAGAAAGTATTTTTAGGAAAAATAAAAAATGCATGTCAGAGCATTTAAAAATTGTAAAAACTTTTTATCAAAACATCTCTGAAAAAACTAGTGTGTTAATTTCTAGCTATTATTATTCCCATCTAAATCCCTAAATTTGTCAGTATTTCGTAAATATCTCAGTATATATTTTCAAAAAATTGGATACCGATATCAAAACCTAAAGATATCAATATTCTCTACATTTAAAGACAAATTTTATTTCTAATGATATACGCAAAAAGGAGAAATTACTAAAATTGCGATCGATTCTGTTATTTTTTCCCGCGCTATATTAAATGGAATATACTTTATCTATTTATCGTTTAAGGAAAATATATTTGATAGAAATCTTATAGTGATATTTTTGTTAATGTAAAAAGAACGTGTAGAGTATGTACGGTACATTCTTAGTTCTGAGTGGAAGTGGCACAAAATTTAAAATTACCAGAGTTCGGAATATGAACCTCATGTCCTGTCTAATTAACAAAACAATTGTGATAGTTGTTGGTGTAGAAAATTTATATCGCCTATTAGCGATCGTTTTTAGAAAGTATTATCTCCAACAATTACAGTTTATAAAATGTAACAGCTTGTATAACAGGATGCATCATTGTTGAATGCTGATTTTCATGGTCATTATTATGGCATTTAATCAGGTGAAATCTCTAGAGTCTGTAACATCGATTTACAAAAATGAATTTTCCTGAAAAGCTATTCCAAAACGTATTTTATTATGAAAGCTGACCAAATTTTATTATTATACGTTTGTGTAAATTAAATGTATACCGTCAAGTACTTCAAAAAGGATGGTATTCTTTCCAAAGGTGTCTGAAGTTATATTCGTATGATACATCCTATACAAAATATTTTCAACTCTGATAAGGATCTTGAATATATATTTTGGGTCAAAGAAGAACGTGTAATGGTACAGCCATTTTTTAAATACATGTACATTTGGAGGGAAATCGAAATTCTTCATTTATATCTTTCAGCTCTTTTGAAATAAAACTGATATTTTAAGTTATTGGAAAGCCGCCTCGACGAATAGTCTATGGCAATAATTACAAAAAAGGTATATATCGATGTTGACGAGGATTTATTACAATTAAATGAAACGCCTTGCGTGTTTACACACTTTTCATCCTAAATCATACACATTTCATCAGGTGCTGCACATGAGAAATATAAAAAACTTTTAAGGATTACAAACATAAACCACATATGCTAATTTTCTGTAAATCATAATTGAAATAAAAACGATGTATAAAAAGGCGTCAGATGGAATTTGTTGAATTCATTCATACTTTTAATAGAGAGTTTTATCAGATTACACTGACGGATTGCATCGGATACTTCCTTCGAACATAGGTTTGTATTATCCAATTTCTTAACCATTATTAATGTCTATATTGATTTATTCATTCTTTATAAATAAAAATTTATATAATGCCATTTTCATTTTCGAGTAATTCTAAAAAACACCTTGAATAAAGTGTAAATTTACTCTTGTCTAAATATGACGGAGAGGGTACAGAGAACATTTTACTGGAATGAACAAATTGTACATCCCAGATGAGGTATTCGATCCGAGAATTAGGCTAATAAGGTCACCATCGAATGAGTCGAGGGGGTATCAGATGAGTTTCTAGGGCTAGATTAATAAATCCACTTCTGCAGAATGTCAAAATTAATCTGAAATAAAGCCAATTGTTGTGGTTAAAGGAGAACTCCTCTCAAGTAGGCAAAGTGAGCAAACGATTAAGGTGTATCAACATCACAGTTGTTGAAAGATTTGCTAATTAATTTAAAATCCACCATAAACTATTATTGTTTATTTTTGTCCTCGTTGTTATTCGGTGGTGATATATGATGATTAATAAAAATGGAAAAATATGTAAATTATAAAATGATGGAAAGATTGATTTTACTATTCAAATAAACACAGATATTCTCGTAAGTAGGACTTATGTTGAAAATCATGCAAAACGATTTATTAATTGATTCTTATAAAATTATGAATTTCGTCTGAATCGGGCTTATTCAGCCCATTTTTAATTATGGTAAATATGAAATTTGCATCTCTGCCTGATGTTAATAAAACCGCGAAAATCCTATTTTTGGACTTTTTTTTTAAATTAGATGTATATTTTTCATGTTCGATTTTGGATGAAACATCGGTAAGAACCCTCTCCACGCAACCACAAAAAGCGTATCTTAAACTCTGTATTCAATGATGTCTCTAATCCAGAGTTTTCAACCTGAGGTCCATCAATGACTTCTATGAAATCCGCTGCAAAAAAACTGGAAAGACGCGACTGCACTCGAAACCATTTATCTGGAATCCTTGAAAATTTCCAGTCATAATCTATTGTGCTAAAGAATCATTATAAATTGCATTTAAGTTAAGTCCATTCGCATTTGTTCGTCTGGCAAATGATAACATATATTTTCTCCGATGCTGTATCTGACGAAGGATGGGTATTTTTCTAATATGGTGTTAATCAGACGATTCAATGTATTTATTTCACACGACATATATTTCGCGGTGGCTTTACTTCACGAAGCATTAATCTCGCAAAACATCGAGTTCGCAATGACCTTTTTATTTGTGAACATAGAATCTCATTTTTTGCCATGACTAATGCTTCAATAGATTTTCTGAGAATATACCATTTTCATCCCATTCCTATAGCAGCCATTTACATTTGGATTAGCGTCGTTGTTAAAAAATTACTATGTACATAGTAAATTTTTATAAAATTTTTCACATTATAGTGACTTATTTCGTTTTGGAATTTAAAGATGTCTGGTTTCGGAAATCATTCGTAATCTCAAAAGAACGCAAGTAGAAAATCTAGATAATTTAATCATTGGAAACACAAAGATAAAAACAAATTCACGCGAATAGTTACTAATAGAGTCCCATTAAAAGAATGGAAGAAACCTGGGCCTAAACATGATATATTTCTTCAGTAGCTGAATTTTACATGTAGACAGTTCAAACCTAGATCAGATAAATCGATGTAAACCCTAATAAAAAGAACTCTATACACATCAAACACTCAAAATTTAACACAAAAATCTGCGATTTTTTAATGAGAATATAGTTAATTTAGTGGTTTTAAAGAAAATGGATGGTATTTTCATAACATAGCCCTAACATAAAGAAGGTATTTAGTTTCATAGCTCATTAATTGTATTTATTTTATTAATCGTTCATTGAATATGAAAACGTGAATTCCAATACTCGAAAATTTATTACAAGAGCTCATCTGTTTACTCTTATCTTTATTTCTATAAATTTTTGACTCCAAAGAATTCTCAAACTACATACATTCCAATATAATTTAATGTATTTTACATGCTCTCAAATCTTTCAAAAATGACGCTAGATCAAATCAAATTCGGCTTATATCAGAATATTATAAAATTAGGTATTCTCATAGAAAAACTTATCAAAAATTAATTAATCCTCTAATTGAGATTTTTGGGGCACAAAAAACACGAACAACGTCAATTGCGAACTCGATGTTCTGCGAAATATACGCTTGTTACCAAATCAGATACACGATCATCAAAGGATGATAATTAATAGTCTTATTTTAAGCAAAAATCATGTTTAATGATTGCCATAGCAGCGAACCGTTTCACAAGGTTAAGTTTTCTCTCAAGATGCAACTGTGACTTGAGTAAGTATACGTAACCACGATTAACGAAACGATTTCTGAGTTAAAATCAACGCAAAATAAAAATAATATTTATAAAATTTAACGAGATTAAAATTTAATTGTTTGTGATTATTTTTGATGCCTTATCTATTGCTTTTTTTTCCATCAATTAGACTTACTTTGATTGAGAATAATTCTTTATTATATCGAAATGTCCTTTAAAATATGATACATTGTATCGTTCGATCAGATACATGGTTACCATGTTCAAATAGCTCTCTAAATAATTTGGGGCGTATAGAAAATAATATTAGGTAAACAGAGTCCATATTGATAGCAGGCGATCAGTATAACTGTTATGTAAGCAAAAAAGAACAGGAATTTCAATAAACAATCATTTATGATAATGCACAGCAATGTATATCACACCAAACCAGATAATCAAGATGGGGACATAGACTAAATATAGCGTAAATTTCAGTTGTGCAAAACATTTCGGAGTATTCTATAGAAATACCATATCTCGAGTTATCTTATCTAGAAAAAATCTATTACCCTTCCAAATTACCGTTAGGTTACTTATGCCTGCTTAAATCCTGATACTCAACAAACAAATCTGTTTATCGATGAGAAAACATGACCTTACATTATTGTCAGGCGCACGCTCAGATTTTTAATGGTGGATAATAAAGAAAAATATGATTACTTATATCAAAGTAGGTTAGTTTCCGTTGTATTTTTCGAAATTTAACTTATATTGAGTGTTACTTACGGGAGATTACAGTGTTGGAAAAAGCAATCCGATGTTCCGATATACACGTGATGAATTCTTCAAGGATTGTAAATCTATTATTGATGTCGAGTTTGGAACGCTTTCCATCAAAATTGAAGACAGGGTTATTATGGCTCAAATATGAGAAACCGGTTTATTAGTTTGGAGTCAAACGGGTCAAGATAGGTTTAAGCGATTTCGAATGTGTAGGAATTATTATACATACAGCTATAATCGCGGTGCCCATCGAGAAATAAATTTCTACGACATTGCAAGAAGAAAGACATTTTAGCATGTTAAAAATTGGATGAACGAAATTCGGCATCGTGAGAATAAAAATATTACTTTGATGTTAGTAGGGAACAAAAGTGACCGGTTCGGAATGCGTTCGGCATTTGCATGCGAGGATTATGAGTTATCAGAAATGAACCACTTGTACTTCATGGAGACCTCTGCTTTGGATGGTTCGAATGTGGAAGATACGTCCAAATATATCATTACGGGTAAAATCTGCTGTTATTACAAATACACAAAAAATTGAAAAATATGCCGTCTTTAGGGAAAACCCTTCATAAATCCAAAACTGGGGATACTCACATCTTTTGCCTTTCACCAGAACGGAAAAAAACATAAAAAATCCAAACGCTGTAAAACACAAAACTAATTAACTATTCGATCTTATTAAATTACATTTCTTTCTATTATTTTAGACAATAAATGGTCAATAACGACACGTAAATTTAATTAGAATTGAGCATACAGAACCAGCAGTAAAATTAGATGAATAGTGCGAGTGGAATTTAAGTTAATTCCTAGTTATATTATCTTAAATGTGTATGAATCAAAAAATATCGTAAGGTTATTGGGCACAAATTATGCATGATTCCTACAAACTTATATGAATCCAAATAAATCTTAACTATTGAAAGGACTGAATGAATTTGGTGAAGCTTTATATAAATGAAATATAAGATATTCGATTACTCATTCATCTTGAAAATATCAGAGATGTATCTCTTTCCTTAATTCATGATCTAAATAGAACCCTATATACTAGTCACATGTCATTTACTCTGTATCATAGCAGGAATTCGATCCTTAATTCTAAATAATTAAGATATGGGTGTATCATAATCCATTAATGCTAGGTTTCAGCCAAGATTCCTACATGAGATAAATATATAAAAAAAATTATAAACAAACCATTTTCACTGCATAAGCCTGACTTTCTCATGATACCATATAAATTTTGTGGTATTCAATTTATTATAAAAATTAAATCATAAGTGGAGAGAGATTCTTGCTGTTAGACATAATTAAATATCAGTAAACGACAATACATATTCCATTTATACATCTTAATTAATATCCTTAGAATAGCTTTCTATAGAATCTTTATAAATATAAATTTACTTTTAAGAATAAATTCAATGTCGGAACATTTAAATATCATTTGATGAGAGTTGGTTTTTTGCAGTTTAAATGGTTTAAGTAAAATAAAATTTTCTATTTTTTCAACATAAATAACACATGTTAATTACCATTCGTCCGTAATTTGCAAAAAAAATGAATAACGATGATTAGTAGGTTTGTTATGTTTTATAATATTTTAAAAACATTTCGTATTTTTACCCGTGTAGCCACTGCGTCAATTTACCATAGAAAAAACGTAATGTTTTGATGGTAGACACATTGATTTTTATATTCATAAATCATGGATATTTTCCTAAATGCTATTTAGAATTCAAATCCGATATTATATCAATTATATCTTTCATTGAAAAAAAATATTCGTGCTGTTAGCAACAATTTTATCTCTATGCAAAACTCCGTTTATCAGATTCAGGAATCTAACTGAATATTCATAAGCGGACATTTTATTGACACTCCAATTTTTTTTTATTTGTTTAATTAAAACATATCAGAACTTTTGAATGCCCAAATTCAAAATCACAACAGGAAAAGGTATTTTGTCATTATGTTTTTTAAAAAAAGTAAAATAAAATCTCAAAATATGACAAAATACACTTGCGAATAACCCATTAATTTTTTATAACCATTTTTAAATTCATGAATATTCAAAGGATGAACTATCATTTTTGTTAAATGCGTTATTTAAAGGTCTTTTAAAATTTCCTATTTTTTATTTATTTACGAAGATTAATTTTTATTGGCGGATTTGCACAACGATGTTTTCTTTAGTAAATTTCATGATGTAACACTTTTAAAATAAAGACGTACTTTTTAAATTAGATATTTACCATTAGGACGAAAAACTAAATTTTTGAGACTCCTTAACTCAAAATAGACCAGTATGTTTGATTCTTTTTACTGTCTGAGATTTTATTACTTAATAGAACAATACATTAAAGGGTTGTAGATAAATTTGTTTCGTAAGATCCGGAATTGAAATAAACTTTATTTAAAGAGTAAAAAACGTCGATCATCACAATAAAATAACACTTAGACTCCTTATATGTCATCTTTTGTTCAAGAACTGTGGTAATAGGATAAAAATTACAATCCCTCTATTGCAACCGTCGAGTTTTCGAAAATTCTCAACCGTGTAAGCAGTCAATTGGGTGTATTAAAGTAGTGAAACTAATGCATGAACGAACGAATGCCTGACTTTTATGAAGCGATCCTACAAAAATGTGATGCAATCATTGAGGTTCAATAAATATATTCGAGCAAAATCCATCAATCCTAAAATACAACCGTCCAATATTTATAAAAGCCTCGTAACAAAGGATCTTTTTAGTATTAGGCCTATATGTATTTTTAAATACATAATGAGCCCCCAAAATAGTCGTTCCTAGAAACAAGATGGAGTAAATTATCCGCCACGTGATTGTATATTTCTTCGTTATAGATTGATTAGTTCACACAAAAAAGGGTTTTTTAAACTCAACGAAACGCGGAAACTATGATAAATGTGAAATGTATGTTAATCCATAAATGAATTATTATACTACTTTTTGGAAGAATCAAAAATTACTCGCTCTATGTTCTGTCATTTGCACGTGACTAAATAGAAAGAGTAAACAGAAAAATCTGTATTATTACAAGGTGTCTGAGTGTGCGAATACTCACGGCAAAGTATAGATAATCCGAGAACTATATTATTACAACAATCGATTTTCCGTTACAAGATCAGTATAGTATGATGATATATACATGGCTGATTTGGAAAATAAATGAACCCTCTTTATTCTACGTATATATTTTGATATTCATTATTGCACACGAGTTTGTCCAATTTATTTATTTAAGATAATCATATGATTACACTCGGTATCGGTTAATCTACACTGTATAAACTTTTGAATAATCTTCTATACAAAGATTCGAGTTCTGACTCAGATGAACAGCATTTTTTACTATAATATATTTAGGGAAGTTAGTAAGCATTATTATAATAGATAAAGGGCCTAGTAAGAATACCGGCGTATGTTAATACCAAGTACATAAATCGAATACAATCATCACGATACATGGGAGAATGATAGCGAATATTTTTTTACGAAGGATTATTTTATTCCAATAAATTGTGTAACTAAACCACCGTAAGATTATTTTCACTGCGAGCAAATCGAATTTCAATAATGAAGTTTAGCTTTGAAATTTATTAAATATATTACCGCCATGCCTGAGCCGTTGATTATAGTTTTGATTTTGTTTGTAGCAATATTGGTAAAATTTTATTGCAGATTGATCGCTTTTTACGGCGCATAAATAGAACTTCAGAAATGATGATATGATTTGTAATGTAATAAATATGTACACGCGAAGACTGAGCTGCCGAGGATAGTTCACAATATAAGATGTTATAAAAATATAATATTAAGAGAGAATTTTCAATTAACCATTTATTTGAGGATATAATTTCACATTCATCAGTTTTCATCGAGGTTTATATATATATATATATATATAAATATGATTACCGTTAATCACCTAAGGAATATCCATTGTTAAGTTCATCATGACCTTCGTCTGCGTTATCAGAGTTTGTAGATGTACATAAAAACATTTTCTAGAATGGTTTGGGTTTGGGCAAGATCGTGAGATTTGATAATCGACTATTTAGATATTTTCTATTTTTCTACTGAAACAATGTGCTTTATTCTTGATTTCAAACTTAGAATACTCACGTGGTTCCTTAACACAAAGCGTGTATCCGCGTGAGCAAACCAGGGATGACTCTACTTTCTCTGTCAGCTGTAAAATAGGCCGGACGACCTACTCCAGGAGATATTTTGGTGTGTCAATACTGCCCTGAGTGCATTGGATGCAAAAACCATGATGAATATGTGCGTGATTTGCACACGTTCTATCCAGGGATAGAGTTCATTACCTTAACTGGCGAAATGAATTTGTCCTCCTTTATTTGCAATTGATTAAATCGGTATCCTTCTTTATCTCTGCTTAGAAGAGGGAGAGTTGTGGGCTGTGTTTATTATGCCGATTTTTTCATGGAGAATCGACTACTGATGCGATCACTGGGAATACATCATGATTTGAGTAATCACAGTTAACTTTTGACGCAATATTTTTGTATTAACTCTATATAATATTTATATTAGTTTATTCTTGTTTTTTGACTCTATTCATTACCGCAATAACAATTTTAACTGACTTTCTAAGTAACTGAGATTTTTTGTTTGAATTGACATATGGGTGCGCAGTGATGACAGGTTGCCAGTAAAAAATGATAAAAAATATCTGTAGTTTTATAACCTAATAATATCGGTGGATATGAATCTAAATCGATAATTAATTTCATGAAATATTTCTCCTTTTGTATGTGTTTATGGAAAATGTGTCACATTGGATATATGCATAATATAATGAATTTTGTTCAAAAATAAATATTTTACAGCACTCGTCGGCTAAAGTAACGAGAGAATTTTTAAGATATGCATAACAATTTTTGTCTTAAAAATATTGGGACACATCGTTATTACCACGGAAAACTCGTTAATTGCCATTAAATTTGTTATAACCTAACACATTTTTTCATGTTGTGTTTAACATGATTTAAGTAAAAAATTTCATGTAAATAATTTTACATGGTAAATACCGTGATAAATTCACTACGTAAAGCATTGATAGATGAACTTTTTCTTATTGTTCACTGCAATATGTGTTGTCTTTTTAAAGTGAAACAATATAATATGTATATATATGAAATATAGCAATTGTAATTATATTACGAGTATTGTTAAGGTCCGTACGAAATAGTTTTCGAACCATTTAATAGGGTTTTCTATTGATATAGACAACGAAGGCGTCATTTTTTTATATAGAAGATGAACAAGGTAAAAATTCAAAGTGTTTGTTTCATCATATACTTAGACAAATTTCTGTAACTTGTTCAATGATTTTTTTCTTAAAAATTTTTAAATGGCTATATAAATCATATTCTTTCGTATGTTATCTTAATTTTTAGAGTGGAAAATATACTGTTGAATCAAGATAGCGAATAGTCAAGATAGGGTCTGACGTCATCTGAGATATTTTAGGAATTATCAATCGAAATTTCGATAATAGGTCTTATTCATCAAATCTAAAAATTTTTTCTGGATGTAGGTAATAAAGGTCTCGATAAAGTATTTTGCCGGTTCATAAACGAAGTCACAACACTTTGATAAACGCGAGATTCTACATTTAAGTCCTAAACAAACATGTATCGCATTTGAAACCCAGACAGAAAAACATATATCAACACAAATAGTTGAATTTCTGAAATATTGTTTTAAATTTTCAAATATATGAACAAATATTTAACCTTAGTAAAACCAAGAATCGTCTATAAGATTAATATAATGGATGAATGGCATGTAAAAATGAAAAATTGATCTACTGATATTTATGGTTAACCGGAGATAATAAATAGGGGTTTGCGGTTATTATGCAATCAAACCATATACATATTCAAAGATTACAATCTCAAACATGCTACTAATAAACAAATAATTCGATTATGAACATTCAAAACATGCAAACAGACCTTTTGAATCAGGATTGATAGATGCTATCTGCGTAATAATAGCAACAAATTATTATCGAACTGTTATTTAAAAAAATCACCATGAATTTTATGCTTTAATAACTCTTTTTAACCTACTCCTGTTCATCTGTTATGGATTTCATTTTCATAAAGGCCTACAGTTCCTAGCATATATAGGTACGTTATCATATATACACTGAGGTTTGGTTAATAATCAAGGATTTTCTTAAAATTTATAAAAAAAATTGAATGACCTCGTAACGATGACACCGCACAATTTCTTTGTTTGTGATATCGGTGAATCTATAATAATCAAAGATGAATTATTTAACGAATAACCATTAAAATATAACCATTTCTTCAGAATTACTTGAGCCATTCTAGAATGTAGTCACAGAGGCAGTTTGTCAAATACAATCATGAGTTTCATATTAATTGATCACGCATGATATTCCAATAAAAACATTTATAAACGAGAAACCTTAAAAAACACGTATGGTTCTTTCCAGAAACAGTTCAGTTTGTATTTTACGTCATGATATTTGAAAAGATAGATTCGAATAAATGGTATTCTAGATTCGATTGTAAATGTTGTAGACATCAAAAGAGACGACATTCTACGACAAAGAGTTCAAATCATTGCATCAGATTATCAAAGCTAGTTTTTAACATGTAAATTTCAGAAAGGGTTAGGGGGATTCAGTATGTTCCAAATGATAAATAGTTGGAATTAATTACAGAGTGAAATCTCCTTATTTTTCAAAGAATGGGGACATTTCCATCATTTTATTTCAAAAATAAGTGATGAGTTGGGTCTCGAAATCATTTTTTCATTTTATATATTCAATAAATTTAATTAGAGATTAAGCCCGTAGTATGGATTCGGTTCCCATGATAAAAGTATAAAACTTATCATAAAAAAAGTTGATTAACGATGAGTACAGGTTAAAGAATTTTTTTGCCTCTATGAGAAAAACTTAAAATACCTAATAACGAATTTTATCATTAATTATGGGTTTATTTGCTGATTTGAGTGAGCGATGTTATACGAAATTTTCAGACCCAGAAGGAGTTTAATATAAATTTGGTTCCCCCCTTTTTAATTGATTCTGATATGTTACAGCTCCTGAACTCGAAGGTATACACTGGTCTAAGTGAAGCTCAATCAAACCTAACATTGACAAATTTTTAATTTTTAATAATTTCTGTAAATCCATATATTCAAAAGTTTTTTTGGTAAATGATATTCTGATTTTGATGCAATAAGATTCGGTGGTAAATTTTCTTTTATTAGGATGATCAAACCTGTGTATTGATGGAATTTGATACCCTATAAGCTAAATTCTGACAAAAATATTATTTTGTAGTCTTTTTCCAAGTTTTGTAATAATTTTAGTTGAGTAGTATCCCAGATTTTAATCCGTAACTTGATTCTTTAATAAAGGTTTCCTGTAATTAAGGTATGAATTCATTACTGATTAGAAAATATCAACAATTATTTGATTATTGATCGATTTTTGAACACAAATAATGTCTTTTCGCTAACGCACGCCTAAATAACAAATTATATTTCTTTATTAACGACCCACCATTACTTTAAGATAACCAATAAATGCAGAAGTCAGAAAGATTTATAATGAATTATATCATTAAACAACAACGTCTAGTTACGATTTCTATTTCAGGGTCCCAACAAGATTATTTTAATGTCTTTCATGACAATGTACAAAGAGTAAAAATACAATGCATTTGATGGGTAGACCATAAATTTCGACATATTGAGTCCCTGAAAAGTTTTCTTAACTAATTATTTCCTGGCTTACCTATTGAAAAATCTTAACCTTTGATTGTAGTAAAATAGACTAAATACGTCAATCGTTTGAACAAAAATGTTAAAGACTTTCATTCAAACATGATTGTTCAAAACGTCACAAATCTAGAACAGATATTGTCGTGTTTATTGTAACAAGTATAACGATGGAAATGTGATAAAATAATTGCCCATCAATCCCTTATTCTGCAAATACAAAAAGAATACCTGAACATTTTTTGTATGTACCAACATCCAATCCTGGCTTTCGCCTGTAAATATTGTTAACGTGATATTGTTTGTGCACTATATGCGGTGCGACATTTCCGACATTTCAGATTTGCTCAGCGATAATACATATTTACGATTGATCATCCAAATGAGGCTACCTTGATATTTTTTGGAATAATGTTTAAAAATTTCAGTTAAATCATACTAAACGGATATATCGTGTTAACATTTTTTATATTCCATTTATTCGCTAAATTTAAAAAATATTTATAACATATGTAACAACCTGCATAAAAATAAGAATGTTTCCAAAAATTATGTGACACAATGTTTTATCAAAGTACCCGAAATTAAATATCTTCGAATATAATAAAAAATATTTTGTTTAAAAGCCAAATTAGGTATTCCTAGTGGTTTTATAATTTTTTTCATTGACTTTCTGATATAAATTTTAATAATTCATTTTGAAATATTATGCGAAGTTTAAATGAATTATTTTTTTATATTTATCCATATTTATAGTATCCAATGAAGCCCAAGAAACCAATTAATGTATTCAAATCTAGTCCCAAATTATTAAGACTTAATTTAACCAGTGGGGAATTGATCAGTATTCAATTTACCATATTTTAATTGTTGGTGTTACAGGGGTTCCACGGTTCAAATGTTAATTTTTCCATACGAATGTGAAAATTTTCAGTCAATTGGTGGGCTCGAATTAACCATTAAAAATACTCTAATGAAAATTCCTAACAAATATCCTACATAATCGGAATCTCGAGATACACGTTGCCTTCTTACTGCAAACGCATGAACTTTTACATAATTATTTATTTGACTATGTAGCGAATGACTTTTGGTTGCCAATCAAAATAATTGCAAAGCCCATGGGAGTTTCCATTTTTTCGATAAAAATACTGTTATGTAACTTCCGAACCATAGTCACATTTTTTGGGTATTCCATTGCGAAGATTTCACCCCCAATCGCACAATTTACATATAATCTAACTAATAATAGTATAACCGTGAATTATAAATAGAAATGACTCATTCCATTCGTCGGTTTACCATTCGTTGCCGTCAGCTATGAGTTTCAATATCGTCACCCATAAAAAGAATGTTAATGAAACGCAAAACCAAATACTAGGAACCATAATCTTTTAAATCATAGAATGCCATAAGAATTCTAGGAAAATTATGAATGAAGCTAACGAATTGCAAACCCAGTAATAGAATTAGTCATCTCAAGTTATAAATTACCATCGAGTTCTTTTGAGTACGGGTGAATGATAACTGTGAGAATTCTGATGAAATATCAGTGATCTAATACCACAAAATGGGATTTTGGTTCGCAGGTTACATTAGGGTATTTTCATCTTTAAAAGTTGAAACCCTATGGTGTTTGGAAATCAGTTTGTTGGCCCAAGTGTGTTTCTATATAGTAAAAAAATAAAATATAATATAGGTTCGCACATGAGCGGTAAGAGGGACACATGTATCTCGAGACCCCCATTGCGTGATTATGGTTAGGAATTTGCATTTATTTTTTCATGGTCAAAGTTGAGTCCAACCTTTAACCTGAAATATGATTATTCGTTTGTAAAAGTCACCTTTCTTACCGATAACTCCAAATTGGAACTGTTATAGCACTGTAAAATCATCAAATGATATTACGATCCATATTATGTGGAAATGGACATTTTTTTATGTCCGGTTCGTGATTAACAAACCCTTCCGTTTTAATTCAGATGTTTGCTGGAATAGTAGATGGGTATAAATTCCAGAGACATTCTTTAATTAAATAATTCCTTAAAATCAAAAAACCATTTTGTCAATCGATGACTTGGACATTATAGTCTTAAAATAAAGGATCAAAACCTATCTAAATATATGACCACACATTTGTTGGAAAGGAATCCCTAATTTTTAAATTTTTATTGTTTGCAGGCTATCTGTTATAACAGTAACCATAAATTGAGTCCAGACGGAGAACTAAAAATTTCTTCCAAACGCATATAAGCGAGTTTCTGCAAATTAAAGTTAAGAGATGTGAATAATGTAAATATATTTCACTTAATTATTAAATGGTTGAAGAAGATCACCAATCCTCACCATTGATAATTCGGTATCAAATTCTTGGTATAATATTAATTTAACGTTGTCGACTTGATTTCTTTGATAGTATTGTGATAACACATCAAGGAAACGGGTTCCTTCTCATTATACTTTCCATTTATGATGAATAGTAGATAGTAAAACGTCTTCAAGATTAATAAGGATAGTCAATAGAAATTCACTTTAGTCCCTCCAAAAGTTGCGATTGATTTAGAACCGTACATATAGTTTATACGAATCATGGCTGAGAGTTTTGTCTAATTTAAATTACATTTATTTATCCTAACAAATACACAAAATTATTGTAAAAAAGTCGTCCACGAAGGGTCAATTCAGATAGAAACAGTAATTTGAGTCTAATGAGTTCTTCGGCTCTGCTAAAGGCTTATTGATACTGTATCTGTAGTTATCTCACATCGGTGGCGCCTTAAATGATAAGAATAATATAATTGCGATATATAAAATCTAATCGCGAATCAGTTTTGTAATTAACAGCACTTGGTTTTTTTGGGCTGTTTTGTACTCTCCGCTGAAATGCAAACGACGTTGTTGTCACCATTATTGGCTTTTTGAAGGGTTTGCTGTAAAAACGGCGTGTTTGCCACCTTCTTGTATATTTCTAGATATCAATGTACTCTACCTGTAATAATACATTTGAACGCTGCATCTACGTTGGAACTATTCATAGCCGATGTTTCTGTAAAGTAAATGTTGTTCTTTTCCGCCAAATCATACGCCTCGCAGATATAGACTGAACGTGAATGGAACAGGTCCATTTTGTTCCCCACTAACATTAAAGTAATGTTGTTATCCGCATGTTGTCGAATTTCATTTATCCAATTCGCAACATGCTCAAATGTATCTCTTTTTGTAATATCGTAAACAACCACAGCACCGAGTGCCCCTCGATAATAACTACATAAATAAAAAATCCTACACACTTGAAATCGCCTTAAACCTTTCTTGACCGGCTTAATTTACAGCGAAAAATACCAGTATCCCATATTTGAGCCATAATAACCCTGCCGTCGGTTTTGATTGATCGCATCGGAAACTCGACACCGATCGTAGATTTAGAATCCTTTATGAATTCATCACGTGTATAACGGAACATCAGATTGCTTTTTCTAACACCGGAATCTCCTGCAAGTACAACTAGATATAAGCTAAATTTTGGAATTAAAACAAAATTAACAATACTTTTGTACAAGTAATCGTATTTTTCTTTATTATCCATCATTATAATATACGCGCTTGCGTAGTGATCACTTTCTTCTTTTTTTTCCTCATAGATTTTTTTGATTGACTACCATTATTTAGTTCTGCATAGGTAACTTACCAGTCATTTGGAAAGATAATCGATATTACCAAATTAGATAACTCGATATATGATATTTCCTTATAACGCTCCAAGATGTTAGGTTCCACTGAAATTAACAGTAATTTTTTGCGATTTCCCCAACTTGAATATCGGTCTTGGTGTTATATACATATTTTTTTATTATCATAAACTTGTGACTAGTAAGAATATTACGTTTGTATTGCCCAGAATTTGTGCAAGAGATCGCCAGCTATCAATATAAACATTTTATATTTTTGTCTGCACATCCTAAATTATTTTGAGAACTTTGAAAAATGGTAAGAATTCTTCTCATCGAATGATAAATAGTATCAGATTTTTTTGGAAATTTTGATATCATGAGGAACTATCAGTTTCACTCGAATAAAGTCTATATTTCCAAAAATAGTGAAACAATATGATATCTAAAATATCAAAACCAATTAAGTTTGTACCTCGTTAACTTTGGTTAACTATTTTTATTTTGCACTGACATTCACAGAAAAGTATCGCTGTACTCGTGGTCAACTATATTTAAACAAGACTCAGTTCCATCTTGAAGTGGGACTCGGTTCTTGTGAAATGGTTTCCGTTATAGCAACCATAACTTATGATTTTTTGATAAAATAAAGCTTTTCATAACTTCCAACAATTACTGTATGTCGAGCTGGTTATATGTTTTGAAAAAGGCGAGATATTTTTATGGATAGCGTTTGAGATATATTTTATCATTAACCGAACGATTAATTGCAAACTGACTTATATGCAGGGAAATATTTCGATTTTTTATTTTGCAAGAGGCATTTTTAAAAATATGTAAAAAAATATCTAGATATGAGGTTTGGATTAAGGAAGTCATTGCAGATAGAGTTCTAGACACACATTTTATATCTTTTTTTTCGTCACAAATTGTTTTTCTACATTAAAGGAATATGGGTTTACGCGTATGACATCTTGATAATCAAATATATCCTGATGTAATGATTGATCACGACATATCGTCACAGCGAGCCTTTATTAAATCGAATTATCAGTTTTCTTATATCAGGGGTCAACGCAATAAATGAAGAATTTCAATAATATTCAAAATGATCCTCAACTCTATATTTAGGGCTTTCGTTAGGCCCACCACGATTAGCAAAATATATTAGCGATCCATTGAAATGATTAAATTCGTTATGTTTGATGTATCATACAAATATAATTTCAGAAGCCTTTGGAAGCGTAATCATCGTCACGAGATTACCAAATGGAACATAGTAACGTTACATGAACATGTAATTATGTAATGATAAGGTGTATAATTTTTCTGGACAAAAATGCAGAGTTGTTATAATTCTAGTTTTTACAGATGCTAAGAATTTTGATACAGTTTCTGTATTTCATCAATAATTCACCAGTGGATCATAAATCGACGTATTCCATTGAGACTATTAAAAATCTAAAAGAAATCATTCCAAAAATCGAGAAGTAACCCTTAAATAACGAGAGAATAATTGATGATTTTATTTTGTGGGTCTCTCAGAAATATATACTATCATAAATCATAACCGATAAACCCAACCCATGAATCAGAATAACGACATCAAGATAATTTCCTACTTATAAATAGTTTGGCCGTATCGATACCAGCAAAATGATTTTCGACAGAATTCAGGAAAGTTTTAAATGGAGAATTCTCTTTGGGGTTGACGCTCGTATTTTGTAATCTTTTTCACTTTGAAGCAGAAGTTATCGGTCATCATCGTCAAACATTTATTAATTGTGCATTGATTGAAATGTTTCAGTTTTGATTTTAATTTGTTCTGAACGATTCCAGGAAACACAAGGTTGCCAGAGTTTTCAAAAGACCTTATTAATGCGGCAGAATGATCAATTTAAACACGAAAAAAACAAACTCCACTAATTTGTATGATTTACTAAAATTTCTTCTCTGAAATAAAAATAAATATAATCACCCGAAAATTTATGTCTTTTTTAGGGTTGTAAGTCTTTACTTATTGATATACCGAGTTGAGGCAAAGTTCTTGTACTTTCTTCATATATACATGGAATCTAGTAAATCAAATTGAATGCTCACACGTTGAAATTTCTTAATGATTCTTTCTGGATTTTTTTCATCAACATCGACATGTATGGTTCAAATACACACGCCCTAAAGTTCGTAAATACTAACAGATTTCTATCATAACCCACATTTAATTGCAGAAAAACTCTAATCGAACCATCTTAGTGATTTTTATATAGTTAATTTGTCAAAGTGATGCCTTGATGTCCATATGATCAATAAGAAATTATATCACAGGATTTATTAAATTTTAAGCCAGTTACTCTAAGAGATAAGGCCCAGCAACTATCATCATGACAGTCGAAAAGAGAAGTATATTTCTTCTATTTTACAATAGCAAGCTATGAATCTATAATAAATGTCTTTTTGAGAAGGGATATTTCCCGAAAATTCTCATCCACACGTTTTGAAAACATATTCATCCTAAGTTCCATATTATTAAGAAGAAAATGTAACCTTGAATCCATCGTATATGAATGCAATCTCAGAAATGATTCCATCTTGCTTAGATCATGAAAAATATCTTCTTGATTGAGGTTCATGATAGATGTCTGCGCTCATACAGTTTGGTCGGTCATAAGAGACAAATACGCCAACCTGACATAATTCTTGAATCTAGCAAGGACAAATTTGACAAAAGAATAATTCATTTTTTACGGGGTT
>JWZT01002504.1:112159-127597 GCA_000827895.1 Thelohanellus kitauei
ATTATTTGACTGGTATAACTATTATTTTTATAGTTTTTGGGTATAGTGTGCGCATCGGAGAAGTAATTTTGAGAAAAATAAATAAAATTTTTGTTGAAACGGACGAGATATGTCGGAAATGATATGTAGGTGATGGAAGTGTATATTGATAAGATTGAACTCTTAAAATTTAAAATAAACCCTAAAATACAGAATTTTGGATAAAAATCGCCATTAAAACCACGCGTGCGTATAGTTGCAGTTATTCTGTAATATTCCAATACAGGCATGATTTCTGATAACGATTTAAGGTTTGAAATAGAATTTTAGTATTAATATTATACAAAATAAACCAGAGGATCTATGACAAAACCAGCGAAAATGACTCCTTAATTTAGATATCAGTATGACTCCCTTTACCACATACTTTTCGAAACCACCATAAAATTCATTTTGTGAAAGAAGTATTTAAATTTTGACTTGTTTTAAGATTAATTAAACTTGACAGATATTAAGAGATTGTGGTTAATTAAACATACTTCTATCAGAATAATAATTAAATTTAGATAGATATATTAACCCACAAAACGATATTAAGACCTGAAATGTTTAAGCGGGGCAACATTTTAATTGGCAGATTACTTTTCACTAAATTTCTTAATCTTTTTAAAAACGTTGATTATAGATCATATTCCATTAAATGTAAGGAACTAAGTTATAGATGATTATTTCATGAACTTCTGCAGTGTGGGATATTGTTGAAAAAATACTCACACACCAGTATAAATTAAGATCATGAGACGACGCATGCCATTGATCAAATGTCCACGATGATCCAGATTAAAAAACCCTCGATAGAAGAAATCAATGCTCGGATTGATACCATCATAATAGGAGCAATGTTGATCTTATCTGACAATCAAAAGTCAGACCCACGGACGATTTACACGGATAAAAGTTTGTTGGAATTTCTTCATCAACCAATTATGGATCTGGGTTCCGAAAAAGTCGATCTCTTCACCATACCCATCCACTTTTCAAATATGGGAGCTTCAGGAAGGTGCATTAACCTCCTAGAGTACGGGGCAAAAGCTTATTTTTGGCACGGATTACACAGGTTATGCTGTTAACTCTTTTTGCGAAACATGTTTTATGAATTCGATCCATATCAAGCATAGTTATGTACCCGCGGTCAACAATCTTCAATGTTTATGCAATTGTGGGAACTGTGAAGCTACAAGAACACCCCTCCTTGTTACAAACATGGAATTCTTGCAAACTCTAGAAACCTTCCAGGAATTTTCGTCAAAAGAATCAGGAATGTCATCAGACAATTGTTAAGATATTTAGAGTTAGTGTGTGATGATGAGCCGACACTGGACACTCACGTAGAAAACTTGCTAACTAGCGAGAAGTGGAGAAGAATAAATCTTAATGATAAATCATCATTAATCAAGTCGAGCCGTGATTGGAAGGGCATTAGTTATAGTTGTGAAAGCGCGCGTCCATTAATTTTAATACTTGAAGATAAGGAAACTAACAAAGTTTTCGTGCGTAAGTTTCGCGAACCTTCCATGAAAAAATCGCGGATTTACTTTAGGATTAAAAAACAATCATGCATATTTTATGCGTTTAATACAGAGCCATCTCAGAATTGCGATGCTTCTAGCTTTAAAATTCAACACTCTATCAAAAATACCCTTCCTGGTTGTCGTATCTTTGGCCGAGTAGTTAAAGTGTCTAGGCTTATTTTTGATATTATCGAGGATCCTGGTCGTATTCATAAGCCACATGTGTACCAGAAAGAGAATTCTTTGTGACTTCCTGTCGGAAATATTGTTCGAAGAAACTTATTTGCCAGAAAAATTCTTTTTCAATCAGGGACTTTGGAAGGACATACGAGGATCCACAACATATGATATAGTTTTTACAACTTTATTATCCTGAAAGACAGGCCTGAAGCTAATGAAAATTTTTTGGAAAAACTTCAGCCGCCTTTATAATGAGATATTCGTGAGGATTGAAGTAAAATATACTATTATTCCTATATCTATGCAAATAGTGTCATCAAAAAGGCAGTTAAAGTATCTTGTTATCAACGGTTTTCTTTGTAGGCTCGTTGATTTAATTTTCTGTGGTTTGAAAAGTTTGGGACTTGGAAGGGTGAAATATATTTCCACAGTTCTGAAGACTATTGTTATCGATGAGTTGAAACCTATTCATGAAACTTAAACTTATTTTTCAGAAATATTACCTTTTTCTGCACAGAGTATCAAAAACTCAGCTCAGATTAAATCGGAGTTGTCAAAATAACCAAGGGTTTTATGCAGTTTACCATTGATTTTGATGATATGGAACCTTTCAAACTGATGAACAATCCCCAAGACGCAAGCTCTCCGGATCTCTTTTATGTTATGATCAGTACTTTTCATTATATTGTTGTCCCTTACATCATGATGATACTCGCATTTGATGATGTTGCGAATAAGATCATCAGAGAGTTTGTCGATGAGTTCAAAAACGAGATGAAAAAAAAGTACCGAACAATTATCGGCAGAACAGGCCCATTTATACACTTTTAACATACACGAACATTGAAAGGAGACCTTTTTCACTCTTCAATTTCAGACAAAAGCTGTTTTAGGATATATTCACAGAGTGTGTTGTGAGACTTAAATTGAATGAAGAGTTGAAAAAAAACGATCTTCTAAGACCAACCGCTATTGTTGTAGGGATCGCAGGCCTATATCACTTCCTTGTCGTTGGATATTAAATATAAAGCTGGTCGCCTTATCGACCTTTAAAATTGTTCGACGGGTCTTGTATCTCAATATCGTCACGAGGTGGTCGTTCATCATCTTTTTCGAAGGGATTTTAACGCAACACGATTTTTGATTTCGTTGCTATCTGCTGAACACTTCTTGAAATACATGCTGTTCCACATTTGCCCCTCAATTCGTGAAAAAAGGTCTGTCTCTCACTCATTGTCACCAATACAATCCTTCAGCAAATTCGACGACACTATGGTTCTTCAACAAGTTATAATTTTGATCTATAACGAGCTAACAGAAATGCGTCTAGTTGCGGATTTGGACGATCTAGATTCATATTTATTGGAACGTCAGCGCATTTTTATGTTTGGCTATGAACGCAAACTTGATAATTAGCTTCTGAGAAATGTCATGCGATCGGATTGCGGGCAGGCGAAGTCATTAAATTCATATACTAACGTGACAAAATTTGACAGAACGTTACTAAATGTTAAAAGTACTTATATGACAGTAAAACAATAAGAAAGAAAGATTACGCTCACCGAATATTCAAACCCAGGTTCTCCTTTGTATTACTTAAATACCTTTGATGAAACGGAAAATATTTGGGTAACTCTCGTTGATCAATATAAAAGTGCAGTACCTAAACTTGAATTCCCGGATGTTACCGCGCAGAGAGGTGAGTTGTGAAGACTGGATGCCTCCATGTTTTGGGAAGCGTACTTGGACCTCATCTTGGAATGTTTTGTGAAATGGTGCAAAAATCCAGATTTTTGAAAAAAAGAATTCTCTCGATTGATTTCTGTTCATTCTCTTGAATTTATGTCAAATCTTGAGGGTGTATAAGGATCGCTCTTCATGTGAGTTGTGTCGTGACCAAATTCTTAATTTTTTCCGTAAAAATCCCAAACTAGAAAATCGAAGTATGTTGGAAATTAAAAAGAATGAAGTTCCTAATTGTCAAAATCCTTTGGAAGCCGCCATGATATACAGATTCATCAGACTCTCTCATCTTTGGAAGAGAAATGAATAAAGATATTTGATGAATTAAAATACTAAAATTTATTCCGATTTTCTAAAAATTTCTTTTTTCGTATCGATGGTTATATTTCTACAAAGTTAGTGAGACAAAAACATTGGCATTTGTTAAAAATGCATGAATTGTTGTCTTGAAATATTGCTTTAGTTTTATTGTCGGTCATACATGTTTTGAATGTTAATTGTTCAAGAATACGAAGTGTGGTTTGTGTTATATTTAAGAATGATCAAGGATGTCGCTTATTTATGACCTGTGAGAAGTTTATATAAACCTTAATTCCGTGTACCTGTCAAATGAGTTTTATAACGAATTATCTGTGAGAATGTCAGTCTACATTAATCGAATTAATAATTTCGGATAGTTTAAATTTTATTTATTAAACTCAATTTTTCATTAGGTATTCATAGAATTTTCAAAAGTAACCTGAATATGTTTTCTCATGTTAAAATGTGACTGTTTTGTCATGTTATGATAACTCTTTTTATTCATCATAACCATTCTATTCATTCATTACTAGTTTAGTGTGCCCTATCAATTATATCTGTTATCTTACTGTTCTGATATTGGTAGAAACATAACATCATCTTTCAAGTCACGAAAAACTTTTATTTAAGTATTTATATACAAGTTCTTTCGTGGATATAACACCTACCGTCGAGAATAGATTGATTCGTGAAGTTAGAATAGTCTTTTACGTGAGGTCATCGCGAGTGGTCTTTTTTTCAGTGTCAGGGTAATGTGTATGGTGTAAAGTAAAATTCGAGCGCTTGATAAAAAATGTGTAGACTTGATTTATCTTTATCATATCTCTTGATTTTCCACTTTATTCATTTTACCAAGAATATCGTTACCTGTAGATAATACATCTGGTTATTTTGGGTTTGTGCCATCACTTATTTTGTTACAGGTAAGATACATTCCTTTTTTATAGATGGCTTAGTTTAAAGCATTAGATCGAAAATTATAATTACCAAATGGAAATTCTTGTATTATTTTTGTTCAGAACATTTTTTGATAAATAGTGATCTGATATTGATAAAGTCAATGGAAGAGGTTTAATATTATATAATGGCAACTCAGGCATATATGATAAATATCAGGATTCTATTTCAAGGGGATCATTTAATGAGGTGGGTGAGTTTCCTTCAATGAATATTTTCTGAATGAATAGAAACAGTTTTTGATACTAATTATAATCCAATATATGGATATTCAATTAGGAAATTGTATGATATATAGATTTGAAAACGAATACTCACATGCCTGTAATGGGTATATCCTTAAAAGCGAAATACGTCATAGTTTTTGATCCAACACCTATCATCTAGCCATTTTTCTGAATAATCAATAAATAGTAAAATCAATTTGAAACACAGGAATCGAATTATTTAGGAAAAATATATTTCAAAACTATAAATTCTAAATTTGTTAATAACATAAATTTTTGGTAACATACAATTCAAAAGCTCAATTAAGACAATAAATTTTGTTTAGTTTATGGTAAGTTATTTTTATTTAGCAACTTGTCCTCCACCAAAAATATCTTCACGCTTTCTATGTATCACTGCAACTATCGTAAGTGTTTTTTATGGAATAACAGTGAGATTGAATATAATAGTATTAGATAATGATGATGGAGGCATAAAATAGAAAAAAATGGCTTATGGATAAATATATATCTTCCACATAATAGACTAATAATTTTCTGTTATGAGAAGCAGATTTTTCACTTGCTTATTATAAAATACTACGAAATGCGATTAAAATCTGGATTAATATATAATATTCAAAATGATTTGCCATGTCTCTGACTCAGAAAAATTACCTTATTCGGTTTAAATATCTCCAGTTTTTATCAGATTACAGGCAATTTTTAACACTCTATTTTCAAAAAATTATCAACTTTAATAAATGTGTAACCATATCATACAGGAAAATGTTTGTAAAACCCTACTCATTTCCATGCAGAAACCGTTCATATCTGCCTTATTACTTTTCTTCTTTTAACGAAACAGGATTTACAATGTACAATAATGATGCAGCAATGATTCAATGTCACCAATTTAATAGTTGTTTTTTAAACATCTTTTCTAAGTTTTAATTGGTAAATAGTTTTTATTGCATGTTTATTTGTAAAAATTATATTGGTGCGATAGAATTGTCACAGTTTGTAGTAAAAACTTATTCTCATAATATATTCAATACAATCTAGGCCAGCGATGGGAAGCATACTGCAGCTTGAAAGTTTTCGAATATATATGGTAATATTGCCTAGAATGATGTCCTTATATAATTCATCCTTAGTTTATTATTGCATCGGTCAAATTCAGTGTTTTAAGACTACCTGCTAACTAAAAGTTACTCTCTCCTATACTGCTTTCGTTTTAATCTATAAAATACAATTATAATCTCATCATGAATTTTTTCTATGAAAATTAAAAGGGAGCCCAGTATATTTAATAAATATGGGATGTTCAAGTACTTTGTTAAAAAAAGTCGAGAATAAAACAGTATGTTTGTTGAGACGTGAATGTGTTTCCATATTGAACGAGGTCAAAAATATCTGCCATTATTTGAAAAAAACTGCAGACTACCTCAATACTTTATAGGCAGAACAAAAACAAACAGGATCAAAATATTTGATCAGAAAGATAGTAAAGCAGAATGAATACTTAAGAAAATAGAAAAAAGAGCAGAAAGCCGATACTCATTCCAGCCTTGTAGTTGCATACAACATTACTAAGCACATCAAATTGTTCTATAACGGTGAATTTGTAATTGTTTGCTTGACGTAGTAGACCATATCTGCCCAGAGCACAGAAAAAAATATTTTGAATTCCGTTTGTCGAGAAAAACTGTAGCTCACCGAATTGAAACAATTGAGTAAGATTTGACGTCTTCGCACACAAAACGTATAACTATATTTCAGCTCATTTCAATGATACAGAATGAAAGCACTATAATTGATGACTGTGTAAAATTTCTGACCATTCGATGGCGAATTTCATAAAAATTAAAATTCTCAGAAGAATTGCTGTGAATAGAATGAACGAAAAACACTACTATCGGAAAAGATATTTTCGAACATGTTGAAAATATTTTGATTATAAATGAAACGACAATGGCAGAAAATTTAGAGTATTATCGCTGCAATTGCTATCCTTGGAAGGATAGAACTTTTTTCTTATGAAGAGACTCTACGTAGGGGTTAGAAAGGTGGATTTAAACAAGTAATCGATAGTTTTACATTGTGTAATAGACCTGACGTCTTATGTAAAGGTGTGTTTTACATAAAATATGTCACGTATCCACTTGGGAAAGTTGTTAATTTCATCAAGTAAAAAGATGTTTATATCCCAGATAGTTGATTCGGGAAGAGTCCACTTGACGTAACTTTTTTACGCGTGCGTCAGGCGGCTCAAAATGGCCAATCTTAATATTTGTTTTAAAACACAATATAAACGTTGTGTTTGAATAAAAATATTATAATTAGGCTGGAAACGATGCTACATAGACTATGGCTTTATATTTTATACCCAATTGAACTTTGTTGAAGTTAATTTATCTGTATTTTTATTTTTAACCTTAATTGCGTGTTCTATTTATAATGTTTACGATAGCTGTCCCTCAGATTTTAATTAGTATTTTTAAAATTAAAACTTGAGGATTAAATAACTCTAGAGGGAATTTTACTAAAATACAATTATTAATTGAGTGCAGTATATTCTGCCATTTGAGACATTATGTTCTCAAATGTTTCTTCTTGCGTTTTGCCGTACCGCTCCCTCCACATTTTTTCATCTAAAAATTATTAAAACATGTTATACCTATTTTTTGTTGCAGTAAGTTACTACTAGTCTGCCCTCCTCTTTTAAATGATTTTTTAACTGAGGCCCAGTATGCCTCTACATTATTTGTATGGGCCCCAGTTATTGGATCCTATTTTAATATAGAATCCATACTCTAAAAAATAAAGTGTGGTTCACTGTCCGATGTATATACGGCGGGACTACGGGTAATGTTGCTAAACCTAAATCAATATGAAAGGCTAACCTTTGTAGGAGGCGAAACCATCAGTATGGATTGTGGATCCTGGCGAAACATGCCTAAAACAGTTAATTATTTACATTACCTCATAATTATTTCTGTAAGTGTGGCTGCCTTGCGATTTGGAATGCAGACTATGATGCCAATCTAAGTTTCAGGCTCCAAAATTACTTTAGATGCAGCGTCGTACATTCCAAGCACCCAACGCTGAGGTCTGAGTAAATCGTGGCCTAAATATTTCAGTTAAAAACCTACCTCTGTTGTGCATCGCACGAGAAATTACAGATTCATCGATCTGTACAATATGCCCTGGACCACCCAAAATTAAATTTTGAGTGGAAAGTTTCCACGAACAAATCTAATATATATTACAACTATACCTCTCTTAAAAACTTGGTTTTTTTTGCCGATGTCGTTTTCGAAAGTGACAGAAACGGCCCTATACCGATTTGATGGTATGCCCACATACGAACCACCCATAAAAACCTCGTGAGTGGAAGTTTAGAATCCTCTAAAATTGTGCCTAATAATCAATCAATTATGTTACCAGATCTTATGGATTTTTTGCTATGACATGTGATACAGACGAAAGTAATCTAAAAATTATCCGAATTCTATTTAGCAACCTAAAAATACATACCTTGTCAGAGATATCTGGTCTTTGGTGTTCTGCCATTTTTGAGGAACATCCTTCGCAGAACTTTTCTTCTGGCAAAATCCCATAGTGCCGAAGAAAACCAATTGCGGATACTGGATCAGAAGCGATTTGCGAAAATTGTTCAAAATCAATTATTACGTCGCAGATTTTGCGCACGCGTACAAAAGTTACGTCAAGTGGACTCTTCCCGTTGATTCAACTTCATAATAATTAAAGTTCTGATGACATTGATGCTATCGTACCGCTGCATGCTGTTTGAGTTTGTGAAAGGTTCTGAGAGGTGTTTGATACCCGACAATCAATTATTTTACGGTTTTTGAAGATGAAAGTGAAAATGCAGAATATTTGAAACTCAGAGAATCACAGTGACTGTCAGATGTTGGGATAAGTTTAATCTCTTTGAGAATATGAAAGGGCTTAACACCAAACTTTAAAGGATATGGCAATTATGCTCAAGAAATGTACTCGACAGTTAGGGTAATCATGCTGTAAGATACAACTGTTTTATTCACTGCTCAGTTATAAAATTACAACCAACTTTCATAAACTGGTAAATATCGCATTGAAGATTACATCAATAGAGAATACAAAAATATGATACCCGCTCTAGACGATGGATATAATCTTCGTTTATGTAACTACTAAAAATATTCTACGAGGTTTGACATCTTGTAATTCTAGTTTAATAACTGATTTTGAATTTGCACTAGGTTATCTAAAACAAGAACTAATTTATCTACAGGATGACTCTCCACTGAAAGAAAATTTCGAATCTAAAAGCATTGGAAAATTTTACGCATCACCCAAGGAGTCTAAGTTTATTGACGTGATAAGGAGGGCCAAGAAACCATTTGTTCTGTTCAGCTCTTCATACTTCTACGATAAAACATTTTCGGTAATGAACATAAACAAAAATATTCATTGAAATCAAACTGATGTAAACGTTTAGTTTTTTTGTAAGAATTGTTATTAATCGCCAGCATTCAATGTTCAAACAACCTGTAAATTACCTTGATTAACCCTAAATGTTTGAAAAAATTCAATATTTATTGAAGTAAATAAGTTTACATTGTTTAGATAGTGTTTTGTCGGTATGTTCACACATTACATTAAATACAATTTATTCATTGCGGCATTGGTTGATTAATGCTTGAATAAGATGGTAATTAGATTATCCGTATCTCCTTGTGAAGATGTGGCCTATCCTTGCTTTAGAAGAATCAATGTCTAGTCAGAATGCACTAGTCAGGACATTTATTCTAACAGACAATTTGCGAAGGGTTCCTGAACTGCCCGATAGGTTTAGCCCTTGATTTCCCAAATAACGAGGAAAAAGATAAGCTCCTTTTCCAACTTCTTAGTTTTATTGTAAATGTAAATCTTCAGAAGAATCAGGGAATGTGTCCAAGTTCCCTGAAGCCGACAATGAATCAAGATCCACATAAGTGTTTGTAGGTTATTCGGGCTTCGGTGAATAAGCGTATATTTACAACTCGACTCCTTGTGAGGCGCTCCAACGGAGCCTCCTTCCAGGAGATATGATTCAAAATCATCTCATGGCCAGAACGTGTTTTTTATCAACATCAAATACTAGTAGCTAGTGTTTCTATGTATAATGTAAATCTTCCTATAAGCAAGTTAACACTTAATTATATAAAATTAAGATACATCTCGATTAAATTCTACATGGCTTATGAAGTAAACTAAATTAATTAATAATTTTATACCATTGCGGAAATCTAGATCAACAATTTAAAAATGATTAAAGCATTTAGGACGAATTTGCATGATTATATCCTAGCACCGGCGCTGTAACAGATTATCTAATTTAGAGCTCACCAAATACACCACCCTGAATGGCGCAGTATATTTTATATTAACATACCTGAAATTAGAGTTATGAGGGCTGTTTAGCATCACATCACATATCGATAAAATCAACACGGTGTCACATTACAAAATTGAATCATCAATAGGTCAATCCTCGACTATTAGGATAATTACGCCATCGTGAGATTATTTAGATGAGTTAATCATGATCTGTTATTAAGGCCATTAAAACGAATATTATCGGTGTCATTAAGTCTCATCATAAATGAGAAGCTGGCTTTTGTTAACATTGTCTGTTGTTCAGGCCTTCAGACCGACTCTTAATAGTCATTTGAACTCAAGTTAGTGGTTACGGTTCATATAGTCCGTGAACTACAGCTTATGCGTGAATACTACCGGAATCATGGGCTCGATATTTGCAAACAGAGCCCTGCCCACCATCTTGATCGATATCACCTACGCAGTATCAAGAGTATTCTTAAAAAAGGTATGTTTTCATTTTACTTCTATGCGGCTTAACGTATTTGGATCTTCCTCTGATTTTGGATAAGGTGTTTGCTAAGAAAAGTGAAACTTGATTAATTTTGGAATTGACTCGAGAAGAATATAACAATCTGCGCTACAAACTTGCGAACAGCGTCATTGACGAGGATGGTTGTGGTATTTCAGCTTTTGCGCCTTCTTTTTTGAAATGCGCGAATATTGTATCCTAAACATGTTTCATAAGACTAGCTGATTCAGGAAACATGTCATTTCTTTGAAATGCGCTCTGAATGGGCTCAAACCAGTGTTCATGGAATACAAAGAGGCGGTTCAAGGTTTACCAAGTTTTTTACTACATCCTCACCAAGTTTCAGAGGTGAAGAAAATCATTGAGGGGGCCGCACAACATTACAACAATTCCAAAACTATACTGTTGGACAACATCAGGAACGCATTGTATGGGCGAGGACAGTTACGCGTGTGGTTGACGAATCTTTTAATGAGAAGCACGTTGTGGTGCTATTCAACACAACATTCTGTGGTTTCAGGAGGTTCACATCAGGTTACCAGAGACAAGCCAATAACTACTCTCGATTATATTTATATCACTAAGAGTGATATATTCCGAATGTCGATCGGGATCTTGGGATCTATTTTCACTTTGATGTTGGCGTTGGCCATTTTCTTCATAATCAACCTTCATAGGAGGTTTGAAACGTTTTTAGTTAGGACGAATGAAATATTCGAGGAATTATCTGACTGAGAAAAATGATTAAATGATTACAATCAGTAAATATTGATATTGTGCTTTGTTTTATTTCGTAACTTTACTAGTTTACTTTAAATTTTTATGAAAGATGGTTGATTTTGATCACATTGATATAGGGAGTCGATACTACCTTGAGGAAAAAGTGCCCCATACTGAACCTGTCTCACTCTAGAGTTATCCAACAATCCTTCATAGGATCATGAACTATATTCAGTGTTTGTCAGAAATTCGTGTAATTCTTCGGAAACCTGATGCTCTTTTCGATTGAAATTTAAGTACTGTGTTTGTACCATACATTGTTGCCATTGAACGATGCACCGAATCTAATAGGCCTCTATTGTATGCCAAAAACTCACATTTTGGTCGAATGTGCCAGGTGATAAATATTAAACCGACAAAGATTCATGACAGATTCATCCCAATCTTGTCCGAACTAACATGGTACACATGATTTGGTGCTAATCTAATGAGATTGATCTTTTAATCTTACTACCACATATAGGAGACTTCATTAGTTCGTGAGATACACGACAACTATTTGAAGGCATTATCTATCATTACTACATATTAGTTTTTTTGAAATTTTTGACACACGTTAAATTAGACATCCAACTTATTTCGATGGCTACAAATACTGCTATCCAAATTTTATCTCGTATATCAGTGTTCTTCATTCAAACTCATTCGAGTTTTTTGGCTAATTGACAGGATTACCTTTTGCTAATCGTTTTTGCATCATAAATACTGCAAATTAATATAGAACTGAAGGCAATAAACTCCATATAAATTACACCCCATCCTCGCTCTTGACCTTGGGCACCACTGTTACTGTATCCAATTGACAATAAGCTCGGAGTGAAATAAGTTAGTTCATTATGAATCTAGATATAATATATGTATTGCACTCTCCTATGCACTTAAGCGGGAAGAAATTTACATGAACTATCAAGCGTTTTTGGTGCTTGGACTCTCTAAATACAAGTTTTAATCGAGGTGTTTAATACTTGTTTATCTCGAACATAAAAAACGTTGCCTAAATTATAAAGTTATTAACACGTCACAGTAATATATTTTTATTTACCAAATTTCATTCTTTCCAATACCATAAGGCTCAAAAATCAAATATGCAAACTCCCAAAATCGAACACAGCTATCAACTAAAAAATGTTGGCGAAAAACAATGTAGACGTATATTCCGAAGCAAAATCCTAATAAAAAATTATTAACGTGAGAATGAAAATAATCAAGGGTATGAACCCAACATCATAAGAGAAATAGTGAAAATAATCTAAACAAAAAAATTGGTGACGACAAAATAAGAATATTGTCCTGAGTACGGACTAACTTAATCGTGTTTGACGAATCAGCATAACATACAGAGTATTTTATGAAAAACCACTTATATGAAATATTCTTAAGAAACATTAAGTAATATGCTCTAAGAATTTTATTGTTTTAACAATGTTGTTTTTCATGTGTTACTTCCTATTTTATATATAGTCATTTTCATTGGTTTTTCGGATTTAATTCGGTGTTCGGCCATGAATTATAATGTTGGCATTACTGCTGATCTAAAAAATGAAAACTTAGCAGTTTGCGAAAATTGGCTAAATTTTATTATCATTTAGCTCATTTTAGTATTTTTTATGCCAACTTTTATTAAGTTTCAAAGATTATTAAGTAGATCGAAAACTATATTTTGATAAAATTAACCATATGAAAGTGTATTTCACTTTGATCATATGTAACTGAACGCTAAATGTCCTGATGCTGAATTATATAGTTCCTTAATAAGGAATGATACCCTTTTTCAATACTGATGCGCCTTTGATTAAACCCTAATTTTCGAAAAGGCTACCCTTTCTAGTTGTCAACGTATGTGTAAACATGATATCTTTTTATTCGAAACGCGACTTTTCATCCAATGGATGTTTCTTTATTTTTACATTAATTATGTGATAATACAATTTGGGGAGAAAGTTATTGAAAGTGCCGTTACATCATCAACGTTGTTCCATTTCACGACTGTTAGGAAGGTTCTGGGGGAGATAGGAAGTACAGGGAATAATTTTAATTTTTGACAACATCCCCTCCATTTCTTCATCCCATTGAGAATATCTGCTCCCTTTAGACATATAAAGTGAATCGAGGAAAATAAAGACGTGATGAGCAGAGGCTTGACCTGATTGCTTGAAAGTTTCAGGAAATAGCACCTGTGGCTGTAGAAATTCATATCTGAGTAGGTTTAGTTTGTCAACATATGCTAATATATGAAGAAAATAGGCTAATGGTAAAAAAATCCCATTATTATTCACAATTATGACAAGAAATAGTCAGGTATTTCGGCGTTTAAGATTGCACATTCGAAAACTAGGGCTAACCCTAGTTTACACAGTTTTTAGAAGGGGCGCATCTCGGTTATGAATCCCTGTATATCACAAAAAATTTATGAAAAAATTAACATATTCAAAGGATGACAAAAAGCATTTAAAGATCGATTTAACACACGCAACAGAACAGGGCTTTTGTTATTTGTCTAAGAAAATAATAAATTACTTTAATTAAACAAATTAAAATACCGTCACTCTGATAGAATCATTTCCAATTTGTAGGCCATCAATAAATGATATTCATAAAGATCTCTATCTTGGATCTATGCTGAAAAAAAAAAAGATCATACAAAATTTTCATAAAGATCCGAGGATGCATACTAATTTTTATTCTGTATCGAATATTCCGTGATTAAAAAACAAACACGTTGCGCGATACGACTTTCATTGATAGCAATTATGAATTTCAACATGTGATTCAAATTTACTGCTGATTTAAAGATATTCCTGTTTCATAGGACTCCCCCTACCATGATTCCATAGGAAATTCAGGATTTTAACCCTGTCAATAGTTTTCAATGCAAGTAAATTTTATGTACTTTGAGTGATTCAAATAAATGAAAATATCCATATAGGTTCGCTTAGCTACCGGTTTCATCATCGATCGTTTGCCAAAGATGATTAAATAATGATTTTTATAATTAATAGGGAGTGAAAATTTACCGTAATCGCGTGTGGTTGAGGGGGGTTGATGCTTATCGTAAACATATATAAGTTACGGTTTATGATTCATGAAATTAGAAAAAAATGTCATTTATTTTTGTCGATTACGATTCGATTCATTCTTTGGAATAACGCTACATTTTTTTTCGGGTTACATACGCGCTCGATGTATTTATTTTGAAGAATAATTTGACTTTTATTTAACCAGATAAAATCAAAATAGTTTTAAACTATCTGATGCATATACAGGGTTTGAAGTTATTTTTCGTCTTTTGAAAGTTCAATTTCGACATTTGAGAACTTCATGTTATTTTGATTTGTACCATTACAATTTCATTTTACTCCCTGTCCCGTGAAAATGTGTCTATTTACTCATTGAAAATGCAGAATATTTTATATTAAAAAAAAGATTTCAAAAAAGACGAACCACATTTCAAAGAATATTTTAATTAAATAAATAAGTTCTCTCTGTTGCGGTCCATAAGAAAAGTGTTTTGATTCGCATTTTCACCTATCGCAACTTTTGCGATATTCACCTTGACTTTGTGGCCAGAGATTACTGCAAAAGTTTGGCATGACAAATAAAAAAAAGGCTTTGTAGTCGTCTTTCTTTTCGAAAAAACAACCTCTTTTATTAGGCCGTACAGAATAGTGTATTAAAATACTATTTTATGGCCCTTTGATTGTATTATAGGATGAATGTCTCTTGAGTGATTGAATAGAATATTAAAATTACAAATACGTGCAGGGGTATTTGACGCATGGACAATTTCTTGTTGAATGAATCCTATTTTTCTCTATAATTATGA
>JWZT01002504.1:134748-200839 GCA_000827895.1 Thelohanellus kitauei
AATGGTAAATAAAGATTTATAACGTATATTATGATCAGAATTAACAAAAGAAACCTTTAGATAAAAAAATATCTTCCATAAGCCTTTGAAAAGGCATTTTAAAAATTCTTTTTCTAATACAATTATAGCTATATAATACAAAGAAATAATTTAAAAAGAAAATAAATTTGTTTTTTAATTTCATTCAAAGTTTGTTGAAATAATAAATTTCGTTTAACTCTTATTGTTTATTGAATGACAAAATAGGTGGTATATTTTTCTAAAAATGCATAGAAATGACAGCAAATTATGTTATCGTTTCAAATTAACCGACATATATCTTGGGCCACAAATTATTCAAAAATTGGTTTGCGAAATAGATGTCATGCGAAATAGATGTCATGCGAAATAGATGTCTTACGAAATAGATGTCATGCGAAATAGATGTCTTGCGAAATAAATGCATGTTACCTCTAACCTCATGTAAAAGGTGATTCACCCTGAACAAATGGATCCAATTGATAGCAGCGAACAACAAGTTTTTAGTGACGTTCTGGTATGATTAAAACGGTGTGCGAATACCATCATGAATCATAACAAATACAAATTCATTTTTTTCACATTTTTTTCTCACTTAGATTTCGTTTTATTTTTACAAACAGCGACAAATATAACAGAGGAAATGCGATAGGATACTTTTAATGTTCGGAAAGGCTGTTGAGTGGTTTGCATGTCCAAAATGGTTCTGACAGTTTCTATACAATCATCTGAGTAATGTTCGATTAACAGACTGTTATGTACACTTACTTTATAAGATTTTTTATTGTTTGTGGACAACATAAAATTCCTGAAACGTTCAAACATGTTTAGGACAGTATCAGTAAGAACAACTCCACTGTTATACATATCTTTGAAACTTTTGTTCTTTTCGACTATTAGAAGCTCGATTGGTGATTTGTAAAACCTTATTTGGATCGCAAAGTTAAAAAATCGACAAGAAATTACGCATTATCACCTCCACATAATCGACCAATAATTCAAGGGTAAATTTGATGTTTTTACATGTACCTTAGCAGCCTAAAGCTAAATATTATTTTTAATTTTTCTACAAACCAGTTAAGATTTAAACAGGAAACTATAGCTAAATTCTGTTAATTTATTATAAAATCGTTTCTCAACGAAAAAAACCAACACACCCCTATTCAACGATTTCGATGGCCTCGTTCTATTTGAGGATCAAAGCTGTTTCAGTAAATTGTGTTCCACTCTAACTTATGATCAAGATCTAAGAAGAACCTAAAGTAAACACGTGGATGTATCGCTGGTCAACTTAACGAAAGAAATGAGTTACATGTAAGTTTAACCAGAGAGTCTTTATATCCTACTTCAATCGAGGCATAAAATCGAAAATATTTTAGAACGTCTCCTTAACTACACGAAATTCGTACGAAACCGAATTGGATATTGACACCGTAAACTAAATTAGTAACAAACTGGAAAATCTCTCTTCAAACCAAATAGTGGTTATGACCATATTTAATAAGCGAGAATTTGGGAATGAAACATTTCGTTCGTGTTTTCCACTTAAATAATGTATAATCGAAGATATACGCCAAGTGAAGATCGGATATTGTTTTAGTATTGCGAATGTTTGTCGTTATTCGCTCGTATTATCGCTTATAAATGTCATAATTTTAAACAAACTCGCTCTATCTTTAACAGAATCCCTATTAGTCAGTATCACGGTTCAAAATAAGTTACGGTATATTGTGCGGCATATCTATTCTGTGTAATCCGTCAAAAATGTGTAGAAAAAAAATGGTTAATCTTCATAAAAATAAGAGACGTTCTTTAATTCTCAAATACCACCCTTTAAGTTAACTCGAATTAAGAAACGTGATGGGCATGGTTAGAGTAAAGGGCTGTGTCATGTAACTTGGCGTAGGTTCGCATTTTTTTTAAAATAGAGGCATTGGTTTTGACACTTTTTAAATTAACAGTAATGTGTTAATTCTGTATATTAGCTACCTATTACAGATCTGACATTTATATAGCCTATGGGGTTTATCTTGATGTGCAAACTAATTATGAGGATAAAATAGCCGTCGGAATCTACTCAGTAATAAAATTGTGACTATTTTTTTCGAAATAAGAGCAAAGTGCATGCGAAGGGGATTTTTAGTGAATGTTATTAAAATTAACGGGTTTTTTGACAACACACATTTTTAAGCGTTTATACATTAAAAAACAGTGATATATATCGAACTATCCGTTTTATCTTATATGAAATTTAAATACACATATCCAGTATTTTATTAAAAATTTCTGTCGTAAGAAATTATCGATAGTGTAACATTCTCTCATTATAAAATGCTATTTTTGGTCTTTTGAATTTAATGAGTTTTCAGACGAATCATTTTAAAATTGATATGTAAATTTAATTAAAATAATGATGAAATAATGCTATCACATCGAGTTAACAAATATTTTTTCGGGGGTAGATAGAGGGAGTAAATTGCCATAACGAATTGATGTACTCGACCTGTTTTCACTGGATACTTCATTTTTAAGATAAATTGCGCGAGATATCCATCTGCGTGGTATTGCCTTGTACCATATCTCAGTATTTTAGATCGTATATATCGCGACACTCTTTCCATTCCTTTTGTATGGGCCCCTGTATCACTGTCCACGAACTTTACGGAATGATTTGAACATAAGTGTTCAAATCCTCTTTCATCGAGTGTTCTGTACGATTTCCAGAAATCGGACATTATGATTGCGCCGGGTTCAATTGACTCGTTGATGACGGAAAAAACTGATTCTCTGGTCGGATCCAGTACTTGAACCACGAAAACCTTTTGTGTAGATCTTTCGTAGCCTCCAAAGATCCAGTGTCCATACATCCAGCGGCCTTTATTATATTCTCGTTTACCTATCCTCGCCTCATCCCTCTCTAAAACTAAGAAGGTCCTCCCAGGCTAGTTGAATTTTTTTCACACAAATCATGGAAGAAATCGACGCAAAATGAAAACCACTGCACAAATATGTGATCAGATGGGCCGAAAGATTCTATTTCTAAACCATGCGATGGCCTAATTGTTTATATCCACATGGCTGTCTGTCATGGGGATGCTTTTATTGGCATACGGCAGTGTTCCAACCATGTTCCTTTAACAAGTCTTTGATAAAATGAGAACCTTCACATTTTTCATATTCTTTTTTTAAAAATAATCAGCTCCATACCTTCGGAATCCAAAGTTTTCGTTGACTAGGTCATATTTCCTTGGCGCCCTGAATTTATTGCATCTTATAGTATTTGATAAAACATTACGCTCGAACCAAAAATTTAAAAACGATTCCTTGATTTCGGATATTACTCCCAAATCCAAAATGTTGAGTTTACAGCCAGTGTATTCCATCGAGTTTTGCACATGTGAACAGTTAATAGACGGATTAAATCAACGATAATCAGGAATGGCGTGTTATATTTGAAAGTATTTTTGATCAATAAGACCGACGGTTTTTTTCATCAAAACAAAATATTCACACTTTCACGATGCCAACGACCACAATTTTATACAAATCTATAACAGGTGGCTAATATGCTGAATCACAAAACTTTGTTAGAACCCAAGAAATCCTGCTTAAAAATTAACGAGTTTAAAGGTCTACATCCGACGGATTATCGTGGCTATCAGCAATGATAGCGTGAATCCGAAATTTAAAGGTACTTCTTCCGGTTACGTTTAAACGATTTATTTAGCTCCAACCCCATTGAAAGAGTCAAATTAATAAAAAAATGTGTTAAAAAACAATCAGTTCGTTTTATTCGATGATGGAAAGGTGCGACTGAAAACTACATCAAGAAGTTACTTGCTATATAATGCCTAGAATAGGATTAAAAATGTCTAATGGTGCTTTAGACATGGAAAATACAAATATAAGCATGGTTTAGTGAATATTTAGACTTTATATATTTTTGAAACAACAATATTGTCTGGGAATGTATTTTAAAATTCATGTCATCTTTCGATTCATATTTTCCAGATTTAAATGGCTTTCGATCGATAAATCAACCCTAGGATGCTATTTTAATAATTGCTGATACTCAGATTCTGTCTTCGCCGAATTTCGGCTGGATCCATCATTGAAGGAAACGCCGACTTGTGGATCAAACCGTATATGATGAACATCGTTCGACTTTCCATTTGTGGGACCGTTTTTAGATGGTGTATGTCTCGAATCTATCGAAAGATGATATGTATCCTGGGTCCCAGCAGATCGAGATTGGCTTGAATGGGTCGAACTACTAAGCTGTGAGTCCACATTAGGTCTGGCTTTACCACCATTCCAGCTCTTGTATAACAATTCTGATAGAGTTTTCGATCAGTCCAATTGAACAATATACGATCTCTCAAACACACATTTCTTCGTCTGCGGTAGGTTGGAATACCGTTCTCGAGATTGGCAGCAATGTATGCCGATAGAAGACTTATCTTATTCGCTAATCTTCTTAGGTACAAATCGAGGGGCACTTTTAACAATACTATATATTCCTCATTTTCTTGCTTGCGTATGAGGCAATATAAGATATTGTTAACTTGTCAAATAATTCCTTTATTCGGACCATCTGTGATGCGGCATCTTTTTTGGCTTTTACATCCCAACTCAAACTTTTCTCCCTTTCGTTTTTAAATGATAAATAATAATCTAGGTGAACGAATCTCCAAATAATGCCGTGGTCTAGTATCAGGGCAGTTATTTTTACAAACAGTTTTATGTAACACTGTGATGGCAAATACATAAGCTTAACCAGTTCACACTGATCAAGGTCGGTACTCTAACCCTACGCCGATGTGTAAAGGCTTTTGCTCCACCATGTATGCAGGTTTTTAGCAACGAACTAAATAGGAAAATGGATTTTTCGGCGAAAAACTTTAGAACATACCTATGGCTGTTATTAAAATCTCAACATCCTTTAGTGTGGACTTTTCTGAAAAACATAACACTCCGGTTATAATAAAACTCATTTAATCGACTTTTACGATTATTCGATTTTCAGGCGTCGCGTAAAAAAATTAAGCAATAATTGTTTCTTTAGGCTTATTGCGACAGATGTTCACTCCTAACTCTATGAAGTTTTTCTTCATCATAATTAAGAAGTTTGCTCTTTTTGAAAAAAACTTACTTTCAATTAAACTTCCTTTCGACACTCCGCATTGTGATTGTTTCACAGAACTTGTACCAGACAGAAGATCCTAAAACTGACATAGGTAAAAGTAGTTCAAGATACCAATTGTAATGTCGATTGCAATCTGGAAACTAAGATTATCAAAAACTACTAGCCCAATTTATATCTCAAAGCCTGTATTTACAGGGTTTTACTTTCTAGTGCCCGCACATATTTTTTTTAAGAGCTGGTATCGAATGATGGATTGCTTCAATAAACGTGCTGAATGTATTCATTCAAGATGAGGATAGTAAAAATATCACACTGGATGATCAGTTTGGCAAATGTTTTTTTGACTGTGAAGCGAATTACAAAAGAATTTAATCAAGTTAATTACTTATAAACTCACGTGCATACACCTACGATAGCGAAATTTGGATATTAAAACAACAAAAACTTTTTTTCAGCTTGTAAAATGGTTTGATTTTATTCATCCGAAGTAATAATAAATAAGCGGATACCAATTAACACAGTACATGACTCCTGCTTCTGAAAAACTGAACGTTTACAGTGTTTAAACTGATTAAATTCTATTGTCATTCTCTCCATATTAAAAAAACATTCTCAAAACTGATTATCCTGTGTGATATATTTACCATCCTTATCTTAGTTAATACATTCAATGCGTTTATTGAAAAGGAACTATTATTTGATATAAGCTCTAAAAAATAAACCATGTGCGATCGGTGGATCGCAAAACCCGGTAACGTCTATAATGTCCTGACGAGATTTTTTATGAAAGTTTGTCAAATTTTGTCTAATAATCTGGTTAATGAGGGAATAACTCGTAAAATGATCGAAGATAACTAGTAATCCAGGTTTGGTTCAGTGTTACTGAAGGTTACACAGAAATCAAAAACTGAATAACCCTTAACTCTTTCTTTTTTCCTGTCGCTCAAAGAAACATTAATGTCGACAACAGTTCTCATCTTTAGAAAAATATCAAAATTTCATAGTGGAAATTGTTATTTGCAATGATAACACAAAATTTAACAAAAATCTGGTGGATACGTGTGCAAACCGTTGCAAAATTTAAAATATAAAAAATAGCTATATTGCCATTTTGAATGTAAAAACTTATTTGCAACTGCTATTATAATCAAAAACCAACAAATAAAATAATCAGAGATAAATATTTGAGTTTTAGATGATTCTTGTATACATATGTAGATCGACAACGATTTAAAGTATTTTGTATGGAAAACAGTTCACGTTCCTACATAGAATTTAGGATTTTTTACCATGTTTGAAAATCTGATTTATTTAAATAAATATACGAATGACAGTAAGGAGAATAGTGCAGCATTAAGCCAATAAATGGCTACAGACCAACAAAAACACACAATTAACCCGAACCCATAGGACCTGGTATCTCTGAAGATTGCACTTAATCAAATGGGCCATCATAGACCACCGATATTATTTTGATTGTTGATACGTTTAGGAACGTCAAAACTAAATCGATTTAGTTTGACTCACATTGTTAAGTATATATTCTTGAAGATTTTGTCGAGACACTGATAAGCTACCACAAATTATCAGTTTCTAATTATTATTAGGAGAACAGTCGTTTCTTATTTCATGAATACGACAAAATTTATTCATAACTTAGCATTATGCTCACTATGCAACATACACTCTCAAATGAAATACTAGTTGCTCGTTTTATTTACTTCACACTAATTTTATTATTATAATTACAAAATTATATTTTCATATTGAATGGGTTTAGCTGAAGGTCACGCCGGACTCGAAAAAATTCCCTCCGCCACCTCTTTTCTGTCGCTCATAGAAGAATCCAAATGAATTAAAATTTTCATATTTGTAAATAATACAAAATTCTGCATACTAAAATAAACTGTTTTTTTATGTCAAAATTTCATGAAACTTTGGCAACTCAGTAAATATAGAATCAAGATCTAAACCTCAAATATTTATCTCTGTTTTTTTAATTTCTGGGTTTATCTATCATGGAAGTTTATAAATGAATCAATATATTAAAAAGCAGGTAATAAATTTGTGTAATACATTATTTTAAAAATTATGCAAAGGCCAGCATATGCAGCCAACAGTCGTAAAATATTTGGTTTTCGAATTGCATAAATGGACTCTTTCCTCTGGCCAAAATTCTGTTTTGTTTCCAAATATGCAAATTAACTCGATTTGAATACAACTAATAGCAATATAAAGAGAGAGATTATATACATTTTGAAACCGGTTGGTCAGGGTGAACCATTAGTTTAACGAGAATTCTAGGGTTACAGCTTCATTCATTGTTTCAGAGCTTCTTTCTTAGACCCCAGCAAGAATTTATTAAGTATTATAATGATGCTTGAGATTCACCCAAAAACCCAAAAGCCTTTAAACGGTCGTCCTTTTATTATTTATTAATGACCATATGTGACTGAGATCTGAACAAAGTATCTACATTCCCGATTTAATATACCTAAAAATCGAATCCAGGCTAAACAATTCATGTTACTTATGTAATTTGTTGAGTATATTTTTTTTAGATCCTGTCGTTTTGTGGATGTTTAGTTTTAACCAATGCAAGACATGAAAAATTCATTTATTTTTATCAGGCAACAATTGTTTGGGGTTCTTGAACGATGTTCCTTCGTTATCACCTTTGTTTTCATTCGACTTTAATTCTGTTACATTTTCAGGTTATTGAACTCTGATCAATAACCCCTCATCATTCCTGCAATTTTAATTTTTGAGAGATATAAAATAATTGGGTCTTCTCAAGAGTTTTGCCTCAGTTTCCCTGTTATCTAACACACGAGTAGATAGTATTTGCCAACTATTCCAATTCATGATAAATATTAAACCACGGACAACCTATAATCAATAATGGCATCCAAGTTAACCCTTAAAGTTATGCTGGCATCTGAGGAGCCAGAAATAATAAAAATGAACTCTTTTAAGCGTTTCTTAAAGAATGCCTAAAAGAATGGGCAAGGCTTAGATATACTCTATTCGTAAGCGTCGACCTTGAAATTCATCATTCCTTTCTTCTTTCATTTATTTTTGGTTCTCTGTTATTAAACATACATATCTTTGTAACATAAAAGGGTTTTCAGTTACAACTATCATCATTTTTTTAAAGTATCTAAGAAAAAAATATGAAAAACCACTTATCAAGCAAATTCCTAAATAGGTGGACTAGTTGTTTTTCGTAGAAATAAATAAGGCTAAATTAGGATACAAATACCATAGAGTTAGCATAACGAGAGGTTCATTGGTATTGTGAGGAATCGAAAGCACATCTAAGCGAGATGTATTTCTCGTCGAGGTTTCGGAGCGAACTACGGAAATTTTTAAGGTTTATAACTGCCCACGATGTAGCTGAATAACCAAAAATGTTAGATTGGTTCAGTCGATATTCTAATATAAAAACTGTTTATGATTACCATATATTTAACCATTCTAAGCATTTGATTTGATCTTTTGTGAGGCGCCCACAGCGATAAAACTTAGTAAATTTGGGATGCTATTCAGGTCACTATACTACAAAGAATATAAGGGAACTCAATAGATTAATTCAAAAAATGTTTGATGAATAAACCATTTCACATTTTATACTTTCCGCTGTTGACATTCAAATGTTCTTATTATCTATTAAATATTGATAAAAAGTTAATGAAAATTTACAAAGATTTTATCTCTAAGGGTTTTAAATATGATGTGATATTATAAAGTCTAATATGTGTAGTCATTCACTCTGATTGACCTTAGCCTATCATTAATGATCTCTCTGACAGTTATTATTTTCTTTCTTATAATAAAAAAACCAAAGGAGCTTTTGAATATCCACATCAGTAAATCGGAAATTCGGAACAGGAAATGGTATATTATAAACGAATTCTCTAGAGAATTAATGAGGATAATAAAAAAATTTCAATGCCTCAGCCATAGGTTTTTGCAGCCTCTATATATAATTTATATTACTACAGTTTTTTTTAATTTATATGGCAAAAATCATTCAAAATTTTCTAAGGAATAACGGCGTATACACGGAAAACAGGGAAAGGGAAGAAATTCTATCATTAACAAAATTAAATTATGCAGGTGATGAAAAGAATATGCTTTTATTCAATACAAGCAATAATCCCACAAGAAATGGTATGTAAATCACATGACGATGATATTCTGCGTCAGAAAATTGACCATTTAACGTCATTTTATAACCTAATATATAAATGGAAAGATGGTACCGCTTGAAATAAAGGCTATGAAAAAACCTATTGATCCTGATATGAAAAGACCATGTATATTGCAAGCCTGAAAACATGATCAATGAAGAGTTAAAATGATAAATTTAATATAGTAGAGTGGAAAAAATAGGAAATTCGATTACACTGATATTTATCAACGTCTTCGGAAAAAAGATATATGGATCATGGTTTTCATAGTTAAAGAATGAATTCAAAAATAATAACCTTATAAAATAGGCGTTAAATTACGAGAAAGTGTGTCTGTATGAACCTTTATTATGTTTTTTCAATTATTTTTCTAAACAATGATGACTGTTTCGACATTTTTTTGGGATGCTGAGAATATTTATAAGATACAGGCAAACCAATTGGTCTATTTTTAAAAGGCAAACCATAGAAAACATGATCATGGCTTGCTAGAGATGCTACATTCAGAATATGACACTTTTGGCTTCTTTGTTGGATCCTATTTTTCATCCTTTTCTTCGGGAATGGGTTGAATAAAACAATACTTAAATACTCAAATATTTATCGATAATCTTGTCAATGTATGACCTAATCATTTAAATCCAACTTTATGTATCAGTAAACAAATTAGGATTTCCTATACGCGAAAAGCCGATGCTGCCGTTAAGAATTAAGCCGCTATGATGGAAATAATCTGAAATGTCTACATTATGAACAGGGTAGATATATGGTGAATATAATAGATACGATTCGAATCTTGAATGTGTAGTGAATTTCCACAGTTCGATTCCCAGTTTTTTAAATTAGTATTTCGGGTAAAAGATGAGATAAAATATTAAAGAACGGGAAACCCTTCAGAGCCGAAAACACTTTTCAAAAACAAATAATAACATTAACAGTGGGACAGGATGTGACACTTGATTATTTAACATACGTAATACTATGAATTAGTCGAAATTTATCAATAAAATGTGGGTGTTGTCTTTCTGACACCTCTTGCCTCAAAACCACTTATTAGAAGCTTTTTTATGTTTCTTAGTACTCAAAAATCCTATTTGTAGCATATCAATTAACTTTTCGGTTGAAGCCTATTATAAAGGCCACCTTGAGCCAGAGATTAAAAGATAGAATCATTATCACATCCAATTAAAATCTAAGCACGTTTACTTGTTTCCAAATAAACAAACTTTTTAGTCAAATATTTCGTAATATTTGATTCATATATTTTCTAAATGGATAAAAAAAACCTCAAAAATCAAATACTTTTTACCAATATAATTGACTTGTCGTAAGGCGATGAGGAATCAGGTCAACAGATCAGATGAATGTTTTCGACGCCACTCGAATTCTCCTAGAGAGTCATTAAGAACGTTTTCGACCACGTGGCCATCGTCTTCACTTTAAGTAAATATTGATGCCATAAGGATAGAGTTCAAGCTAAATCCATTTCCAATTAAAGCTCCTAGGTTGTCATCCAGTGTACTCGCTTATCTGAAAAATATAGTTATCTATTTTATCATTGAAATGATCCAGAGATCATACACGATGCCCTTGTAGTCACGCATTAATAACCTAGCTATTTTATTGCGATATTTAAACATTAAATCTTCTTTACCTGTAGAATGAAACTAATGAATTTTTTTTTTAAAAATCAGTCGAATTCATTAATTTACCTCAATTTATGAACAAGCTTGGAAGATTTAGAAGGAATAATCATGAAACTATAAACAGTTTTGGATAGAATTATAATTTTACAAATGATAAAACTTATGCTAACTGTTAGATTTACGGGTGTGGGATATACTACTAACATCTAAAATAATTTACTTTTTATAATCGATTACTGGTAATAGATTTATAGAATTGTTTATCAACTAACATTGTGCAACATCCTAATGATAGATTATTTCATTTTTTGGGTTCTAAAAATCCACTGACCACAACCACAATCCTCGAAATTTTTGTCGACCGACACTCGAAACATAATTCAGGTTTCACTGCGATTTAAAGCTCAAAATCTTATAATAACACTTTAAATATAAGTTCTTGAAGGTCAAAAATTGTAGAAATCAAAATTTTAATGACCCAGAATAAAAACACGAACTAGACATATATGAGGTTTATTCTCATATATTCAACAAATTATCAAAGTTCCCATTTACTGTCTGAGCTGTGTTTACGAAATCATATCTCCCATAAAAGTAGTGTATTCGATCTACTTAATAAACCTTGCAATCATTTTAATAAAAAATTCTTTCACAGACGAGATAATAAACAATTTTATTATTCATCCTCTGGATTTAAAGCTCATTTCAATTTTCTCAAGACCATCTCTGGTGCAAAACGTTAAAGGCCGATTTCTGCCAAACACCGAATAAAACTGAAAATTCCAATGAGAATCAGGGTAAAGGCATAATCTCTGAAGTAATGGATTATTAATACCACATTTTTATCGATATTCTATTTTGACCCATTATCACATAATCTGCTTGAAACATTTTCCTTACTTTAGTCAATTCTTACAATACGATTAATGTTAGGCTGATTCTTTGCAAGCGAGAACTCTTTTATTAATCCAGCACAACTTTATAGATTCTTCCCACTATTTTTATTTGCACTTCAATTTAAACAGTACGGGTGTTCAAATAGTAATAGCTTATACTGTATCTGGCTATTTTATTAGATACTGGTTCAGAGTTAAGAGGTTTTTGATACCAGTTTTTTGCTTGTTAGTTCGCATTCGTCTGTGATATGGATGGGTGTTTGGATCAGGCCATAACAGAAGAGAGAAAAGTTTGCTGTTCCGCAGATAAGCCGATTCAATTTGACTGCTGGTATCCCTTTAGAATGAGGCTGATTGGTTTTGAGATAGAGTCCGGGTCGAGATGATGTTGTTTGGCGATGAGTTAGACCATTCTGCTTTCCAACCTTTGTGAATTGAGGGGTAGACGGTATTCAGAGATGATTCACGATTTCAAGCGTTTGGTTGGGTGGTTAAGGATATCGTGTGTTATGGGGAGATAAGGGTTAGGATTTTGTTGAAAAGTTTCGATGCGGCAAATTTCCTTATTAGATTAAGGGGAGCAATGTGAGAGAGAGTTAAGACATAGGGCGTTATGGTAGATATTAGACATCCAGTCATTATTCATAGAGTTGTATTCAATTTTGTCTATCGACTTGGCATGTGAAGAGTTGAACCATACAGGGCTTTGGTATTTTGCAGTACCTAAGCACAGTTGTAGACCGGAGAATCAGAGTATGTATGGGGAAGCACTCTAGCTTGTATTTCCTATATTACAATTTAGGCTGTTTAAATATGATATTTTTATTCCTCTCTCGATTTAATGTTTTTTGAAGGATAGTGTTCTGTCCAGAAATACTCCGAGATATTTTGGCTTGGGGTCGTGTTGAAGTATTTTGTTATTTTGTCAAGTTGTAAGTCATGGGTTGGTTTAGTTGTTGTTGAGGTAGAATATTCAAGTTACGGTTTTAGAGGGGTTTAAATGATGCTTCTAGTGATGAAAGAAGCAAGTAAGCGTGTAGAGGCCGGCGTTAAGCTCTTTTTCTATACATACTTGAGAGTTAAATGGTGAAGCTAAGCAGTCAGCATATCATTAATATAGATATTAAAGATGATATGAGTCAAAACAGATACTTGGGGATCCCGGATTTTAGTTTTCTCTAGTTACCTGTCTTACCGCCTATGTCAACCATTAATCTTCTGTTTCATAGAGTCAGGTTGTATTATTTCAACAAAGCTTTAAGGGATAATGGATCGGAGTTTGATACAAGGCTATTATGTGATACCGTTTAATTGGACTGTGATAAATCTATAAAAAACGCAGCCGATTTTTTATTTACGAAAGAAGCCATTTTCTTTGTGGATTTTTAAAGATATTATTTTTTCTGTCGTTGAGCGTCTTACGCGAAGTCATGCCTCTCCTGGGATTATTTTTGGTTTACTAGCTGAAGCAATTTTGTGGGAATGAGTCTCTCCAACAGCTTGAACATGATCGATAGAAGAGATATTGGTCTACAACTCAAGAGGACGTTGGGTCTTTGTTGGGTTTATAATGGCAATAATTTAGGACTTTAGTCAGATTTTTGGGATCTTGCTCTCGGTGGATATACGGTGTAGAAGTAGGTTCATCAGGTTTTGGCAAGTGGACCCAGTGGCGTGATGAATTAATTGATGATTCTGTCGAAACATGGGGCTTTGTTTATTTAAAATGAATCTATTGCGTTATCTATCTCTGCGAATGAGAAACGGATGCATTGTTCCTTGTTATCTGTATGCGAGAGATTCGAAGTTCCATGTAGAACTCGAATGATACAATTTGTTTATTGTCCATCACAGATTTTGACCCCATTTTTACAAGGTGGCTGTCAATAATGTTTGTTGGAAGAGACTGAGATGAGTCAGTGGCTTTTTGGGATGATTTAAGGTTCTTTTAAAGACCATCATTTTTTTCAGGTTCATGAAATGATTTAACGAATTATTTGTATTAATCCATTTATCTATTCTTGGACATGTTGGATATTATGTCAATTAGTATAAGTTCTTTTTTAATGTGTTCTGATACGTTTTGTTGGGCTTTAAATGTGTGGTCCAGGCATGGTATACGACGAAGGAACGAGCCTCTGGGAATCGATTTTTTGGCTGATATTAACAAAGCAATGGAGAATCTGCGGTAGACATTTTCTCTCGATATATTTGATTTTGGGATGCATCTTAAATTCTTCTCCATGAGTTCCGACTATTATTGTTAGTTTGCCTTAGAGAGATTCCATTTTGGTCTTGTGTCTGAGTTAATAATTTGTACAGTTACACAAATTTAAACTTCGATAGGGAGGGGTTAGGTTTTTGAGAAAGAGTTTAGCCTCGAGAATATGCAGAACTCTGGTTGGGCTATTGTTGGTGACTCAAAACAGAGGTTGGTATGATAGGTAGAATTCCATCTAGCATAATGTAAGGAGTAGCTTTCGGTGGGGTCGTTGAGAAGTTTAAGGTTATTAGCTTTATACCAATCAGACAGGATTTAACGAGATTAATTTTCATAATTGTAACCAAATTAAGGAGTGAGGCTATTGAAGTTTCCGATATTAACAGATTCTCCTTGATAGATAATCGTGAGGTAGTTTGCCCGGTATCTGATGACGGGTTTGTTTAAGTTCGTAATATGAATATCTTGAAAAAGGATGGACTCATGAAATGAACCTGATTCTATATATTTTGGTCTTTCAATATCGCGGGTGGCGTAGATTGCTCTTCTATGCTTTTTTGTAGGTGTTTGTAATGATATCATAACCAGATATAGTAAATCTGCTTGAAATATCATATTATATGATTTTCTTGATTGCAAATAATGGTGGCGTTTTGTGGGAATGTGATATGACTCAAGATTTCTCGTTTGTTACATTCGAGGCCTTCTACGTTGAGTGATAACATATTTAACTTTTTGCCAATTTAAATGGAGTTAGAGTTATCAGTAACATTAAGGCCTGATAAAAGAGTGAGATTTTTAAAATTCACCCGATTACATCGAGAATATTATTGGTTGTTGGGACGGATACTGATTGTCATTTTAATTCTGGCCGCGCCTCCAATAACCAGGTAACCGATATAAAGCAACTGTCAAATCACTTACGCAAATATTAATAATAAATGGTTAGTGCTAGAAATTCCGGTATATATAAATTGTCTAAAGACGATATCAACAAAAATTTGTAATTTGGACACATTTACGTGTGTGAGAGTAATTAAGATACTAAGTCTTCAACAATAATGATTGTTCTAAAGGATGAAGTATTCTAATATTGATTCAAAATCTCCTATGTCAAGATTGATCCCATTTGTTTGGATTTAAATCAAAAGAAGTTGGCGTGTGTTAAATGTTTGCTAATAAGATGATAAATGTGAATAAAAGAACTTTTATTCGTTAATGAAGAGTCTTTTCTTGTCGAAAAGGTGAATAATGAAAAAGTTCAAAGATTATTAGATGATAAAAAAAAACGATTTGCACAAATATTAATTATTCGGGATATAACTAAATAAAAAATGTTATTTTCGAAAACATTTCTCAACACATCTTTTTATGAATCCATCGTTAGGAACCGAGTCCTTATTCGAAACCAGGCGATAAATATTTTTTGTTTAAACCTTATGCTATTTAACACAGCAGAAGTCTGATTCCATATCAATAGTTGATGAATCAGAAAAAAATGTGTAACTTAAATATACAAGAGTAAACATATACGGCTATCTACGAACTTTTGTAACTCAGAGCTTGCGCTACATCATTGCTTGCCTATTTTTATAAATCCTTAATGGTGTTTCGAAATATTTCATCTCATCATGACTTTTGCTGACTTCCTTGGTATTGAATCGCTGTTTGATCCAATTAAATCATCTTATGGTTGTTGGAAAACATTTGAGAAGCGTTCGAATTCTTATTTATAACAGCGGCATAGTAAATTGTGATGGACATATTTGCGTATCTGGGATTAACTGACATATTTAATCTCATGGTTCGGATGATTTGTACGTGTTATACTGTATGATTCGTCAAACCATGGCTCATGTTTTGGTTCTTGTCTGCTCTTTGCGAGGACTAAATCTCCCACATGGAATTTTGTTTGGTATGTATGTTCGTCGTAATTGTTTTGGTTCTATGCTTGCCTTTTTTAAAAATAAAATCTACTGTTTTAAATACATGATCCATTTCAAGTTCATGATTTTTTTTTAAATATGTGATGTTATAAATCTTGACTGCGAGGCAGCGATTTATTTGACATTGTTTAATCAATTAGAAGTCTAATCATATCGCCATACGCCACCTGCCTCGGCAATATTTTGATGGATTAATGCCGCTTAGCCCTAATGGCTGAGTACAATGTCAAAATGTTCATGCTAGTGATCGCCTGTATCCACGATTGAAGCAAGTAAAAGTTCTTTCATCGTATTATAACTCATTTCCACCAAACAGTTAGAAATCGGATGATAAAGAATTTTTCTTATTTTGTAAAATCCAAGTCTCTCACATACATGTTCAAAAAGCTGGCTTAGGAATTGTGCGCCCTGATCTGATATTATACACTGCAGTACGGCGAAACGATTGTCTATATTTGTCAATAGTAATCGAGCTGCAAATTTAGTCGTTTAATTGGGTACGGTTTGAGCTTTAACCCATTTTGAGAAACGATCTATGAAGTGAATTATGTATTTGTTATTATTAATTGTTATTTGCAATGGCCATCTCAATCATAAAGCAAGTCTAAAATCTTTTAGTCTTTTCCAAAAATCATAGCTCAGTCTTAGGGTAATAGTTTTTGATTTACTAATGCTGCATGTAGGGCATGCTAGTACCCAAGATTTGATATCGTAAACCATCCTTAACCAATAATATCTTATACGTAAAGTTTCGAGTTTTTTTATGTATCCAAGACGAGAAAGTGAATGTATGTAGCATATATAAAAATCTCTTTCTAAATTCAGGCGGATGATTGGAACCCACCGACTTCTTCTATTGTAAGATAATATACTCTCTATTATCTATAAATTCGAAAAATTAATTTTATCCCTATTTTTTTTAATTTATGACTTAATGATGATACGTCTTCTCATTTTCGAAAAGATTTATACATCTGAAAAATCAGAATCATACTGTTAATTTTATCTCGTATACATATCTACAGCTACAGTAACGGATGGGATTAAGTGTTATAGATATCGGCGATTACATATTCCTTGCACTTCTTATATGAGATTTCGAAATTGTACTCTTAAAATTCATGATCCAGAGTGCTTTCTGACTATTAATATCTTTTGCATTTCGTAGATAAAACAATGGGTTATTGTCCGTCAACAATATAAAATTTTTTTCGTTTGAGATAATGTCTTAACTTTCGACACACCCATATTATGGGTAACCATTCTTTATCCGCAGGCCAATATTCTGGTTTGGCTGAGTTATGTTTGCGGCTTGTATCTGAAATCGGGTACCAATGATCAGCGAATTTTTGTAAGAGCAATACCCTATTGACTTGTTTGAGGTGTCACATCATAGGTTAAAACGTTTGTATGATCATGAATTTTTAGCACGCCTATTTCAGTTAATTTCTTTTCGGGACTATTGAATGCATACTCAATGGTGTCCCTCCAGTCCGAATAGTTTCTTATTTTTCTAAGATCTCATACTATGGAGATGAAGCGTGTTACATAAATGTTTAGAAACTGGCTGTAAAAATTGCAAGCACCATAAAAGGGCGTTAAGTTAATTCTTATTTTCTGGTCGTTCGAGATCAAATACGAATTTGAGATTTTTATGAATTGGTATAATTTTTGGAGCCCATATTTGGAATCCGAGGCATATTATCTACGCATAGGCGAATTTACACTTTCCTCGTTTCCATTTAAGACCCGATTGACGTATTTTCTCCCGAACTGATTAAATATCTTCTATATGCAATCTTCAGGTTTATGAGATCATTTGTAATATGTTCTAGATATTCAAAAGATCATTTTAACGGAGATATCACAGAGTCCACAAACTTTGAAAACTGCAAAGTGTATAACATTGTCAGAAAAGGCAATTCATTAAATTCGAACAATCTTATCCATATATAACTGAAACGAATATTTTGCTATATTATCACGGGTCCACTGTCAGTATTCTGAACATAAAGCCGGATGTGTAAAATATTTTGCTTAATCTAGACGATCAAACACCTTGTCAATATATGCCAATGTGTATCATCACGCTTATTAACATTATTAAATTAAAAAATACCCACACAAAATCTGTAGACTTCGAATCATCTTTTTTACCAAAATGGCTGGTTAACACTACCCACTATAGTTTAGTCATATAATACCCCTCTTCAGCATCAGACTCAATTGTATGACAATTCTGATTTCAGATAATGTGGAATACTATACCGACTCTTATGAAGGGCACTATCTTCACCTATTGTAATAGAGTGTTTTACAAGATGGCACTGTCCCTAATCATTTTTTCAAGATCAAAAGCTGTACGTGGAATCGTTTAGATTAGTTGGAAAATTACTTATATGGGTTAATATATAATTTCGGTGGTAAAGAGTGCGGAACGCGATATCGATAGCAAATCTCTTTGTTAAAATATGAGGTTTAGACAAATTGACGATAAAAGACATAATTTAGAGAGTAAACGCCACAGGTCATGGGATATTCAAAGATAACTGCGTTGAAGAATATTGAGTCAAACTTAAAGTTTTTATACGAGGACATCAAGCGACCTTGCGTCAGTACATCTGAAGTTAATCCGTTTTCAGAATTCAGTGGTTTTGAACAAGGATAAGTTTTAAAGCGGATAAAATATTTATTGTATACGAGAGAAACGGACGAGTCAGTATAACCAATGCTGTAACGACTCAAATCCTTTATAATTTACTTTAATCGATAGTAGAAGAGAAGACAAAGAATAAGCAATGTAATGACGACCCAAAGACGAAAATTATCTAAAATTGTCTAATTTACATATTCTGGTGACATTCCTTATTTTCCAACATTTGGGACAGACTGCACTTTACCTGTAATTCTCTTTTACTACGACCTGGCTTCCCACATTCTTTACACGAGGCTTCGTTTACCTTCTCTGTAGACGAATGATTTTTAATGAGTTGACGCGTGACAGGCTTTTCCTCTACCAACGCCTCGTTATATTTATAGTTTTTGGTGTTGTTAGATACAGTAACGGATGTTGATTTTGATATATGTTTGTCTGCAAAGACCTTGCCTAACTATTTACGCTTGCCACCATCGTGGTAATCGGGTGAGGAAGTAAATCATCAGCATTATCTGATATTGAATTTCCAGTAAACAAGTAAAAATCTTGCAGCTGAGCTGATACATGATGTGAGAGCGAATAAAATAGCTTCTGCTTTACGAACAACTAAGTGATCAGATAACATTTCAGGCTGTCTAAGAAGTAGAAGAGACCTCAAGCGATAGGAATATTCATTTACTGACGTTTCTAGAATAATGGCTGCACTTTCAAATGGATTAAAACTAGCTGAAGAGACATCTGCTGACTTTCTCTACGAATAGAGTGACACAACAATTTGCCAAAATTTGTCAGCTGAGGGATGCAAATATGCGATAGTGGTGAGCTTGTATTCTCTGACTACATCTTCCGTGAAAAGAGCTATCAGTACTTCCGAGGCTCTTTTCTCGTTTTTTTTCATTTGCAGCTATGTCCAATTTACTCGATAATATACCCTATTCTATGTCTGTAGATGCGTCAAGATTAGAATATATTTATTATGTCATTTAACTTAGATTCATACCCTACTCTAACGTAAATATACAAAACATAGCCTCTCCGACTATATTAGGGTGTTAGTACTTCCGAGTACGCGGTACAGTATCTTTTATTTTAAACGAGCTTTATCAGACGTATTAATGGTCAAAAATAATTTTTGTGAGATTGATAAACATTTATGATCCGATTCTAAACTGAAAACAAACAAGATAAAAATTTGATTGAGTAAAATATAATATTTTAATATTTGGACATTATACTTCATATTTAACGGCAAGATTAAATTTTACATAGGATTGTTTTGAGAAGAAAATCGTTGTTCTACATTGATATAAGAGGCGATGCAGAAAAGTTCATTTACAAATACAGCACAGAAAAAACGCACAAGTCGTAAGCTATTGATTCAAATGCCAGATCTGCAATCACATCAATTAACAAAGATACTAAAAAGGATGATTGCATCAGTTTTTAGAGAAAGGCTTTGAAACGAATCCACATGCCATAATTCCAATCGAAACTCAACTGAATGGTATCACAATTCAAAGTTATTGAGGTAGTTTTAATCTTTTAATCGATAATTTATATCAATTTCGTTCGACAGTTATCAATTTGAAAATATAGAGCTATTGAGTATTACTGTTCAAGAAGACTAATATATGAACAAGTATCAATAATAAATATATATATACATCGGCTTATGAAATTTATCGACTTTATTTGTTTGAAAAAGATTTATTAATTGTTATTCATATGTGCATCAACACGGGCTGATGTATAGTAAACTTACCTTCTAATACACCTAAGCATTGTATTTCTATATGGATGACTCAGAAACTTGAATATCCTATATTATTAATTATGGCACGTAAATATTAGGATACTGCACATAGACGACTAGTGATAATAAAATTATTGGACTTTCAAATCATTATATTTTGTAAATATATGAATAAAATTGTGCTTGCTTTAATAGTCACCATATGTATTAAAATTGAGTCCATACGTCGTGTTAACTTAAATATTATCATCTTTGATTTTTGTTACAACACTAAGCAATTTTTCAAAATTACATGTTGATACAACATTCTCATTTTCCAGATATTTTAGATGTTCATGTGTTTGCCCTGTCAGCTTTTTGAATGTAAGCTACCTCAATGTTTGATAAGTAGGTCAGTTGATTAATTTTTTAGATAGTTTACTCATTTTTTGATAAAGTTAATGATTATGAAATAAGATATATCGTATTCTACGATTTCTATCTAAATAAACGGTGTTTATATACATAAAATTGAATTATACAAATCGCATAATAATGCCTTAAAGATTAGCCTAACCAAAATTTTTCGATTCAAGTAATAATTCGTAGTTGATAATAAATCAAAGACCATAAATTGTAGTTTTTTAGGATGCATAATGTAGATCAAGAACTGTTTTACTGGCATCTTTGAATCGTGTTAGAATAACAGTATGGTTTTAAATAAGATTCTTAAATCATTCGCCATTTTATTTAGTTGTTGTTAAGTCAATGGTACCTGTTGTGCTGAAATCGAATATATTTGTTGTCCAAAGTTTGTAAATGGCAGTGTCATTTTTATTCAGTAATCCATGAAAACATTCTTTTATGGTATCTATGATTATTAATTAATCTTTATAACTAGAAGTAACATAAAGCCTAGTGCAATAAAATTTGCTGGATTAATAGATTCAAATACGTGAAATTTGTGCTTGATTTGGGTTTTAAATTGTGCATCTTTGTCATTAATTGATTATAACAGACATCAATATCTTATTTTAAATTGCTTATAATCTTTCCATTTTCCGATTTTTTTATCATTTTCTGAATGTCTATCAAATTTACTTTATGAAACACATATACACTATGAACATTCACTGAATTATATCATATAAAACTTTATAGTTTCAATTGAAAAACCAAAAATGTCAATATAGTGAAAAATGAAAACTCATAATTTTGAAGTTTTCTTCGAATTAGTTAAGGTAAGGCATCCACAATTTTTTTTTAGTTTCATATTATATATAGATATATAACTGATTTATATGGCTCTTAATAAATCTTTAACTTTTTTATTACAGTATAGTGGGTAGAGACGAGCTTTATTTAATTGATTATTTTTCAAATTTGTTACTTTCATCTAATATTCCTGAATAAATTTCTGCAGTACATTCTTCGTTAAATTCAAAGATACATATGAGACTAACGTTCTGTAAATCTTCGTTTTTCTTTTCGAATACTATAGCAACGAATAAATAAGTCAAAATCCTTTGTTCGTACCTTAAAAATAGCTCAAAAATGAAGACAATGCTCGGTCAAATGCGTTCAATCATTTTTTTGGTTAAAAATTTGGGATTTTGTTTTTGCCTTTTTTTTTTATTGTACACGCATATTATACAGTGAATTTGGCGTAATTCTGCATTGTTCACCTTAATGGTAAATATTCTGTAATTTTATTAATTTAGCTCATAAATTAATGTGTTAAATTTAATTATTGTATTGAAGTACTCACAAATAATATGTATCCTCGCATTAAAGTTCTAGGATTAAACTTAGATTAGAAGCAATCTCATTTTCTATAAAGATGATAAACTCATAAACCCAAAATATCTTTGTTCACGAAAAGTATGGAAAAGTGACCTTTTTATTCATTTTTACAGAAAATTATGTTATTTAGATTTAGCTAAATATGTGCTGTAAAATAAGAGAAAAACTATTAGTCTAAACCAGGATGATAATCAAAAACTACTCAAGATTTTATTTTCACATTAAACGAAATATCTATCCTTAGAAGGAGACTGTTCGATCGCAGCACATGCAGAGATGCGAATGTTATAGTCCACTAGCTCTCTCTAGCCATACTAGACCACATGAACCACTGCGTACCTTGATGTCCTGTTTGCCTTCAGAGTACATAGACACCATCCATGAGTTTTTGGATACGCTTAGGTGCCCGCGTTGGTCTATACTACCCTTACGACATGAGTCAATTACTGCTGTATAGTCACGAGTTGTTGACCCAGAGCTGAACGAACTCTAGCTTAAGGTCGGCTTTTGTTGTGACTTCCGGACTGTCTAAATTGATGCAGAAATGAGGTAGCAGAATAGAAACGGGAGCTCATTAATCTGAGAGAGTATGAAACTTCATAAGGAACTCTGGAATCGTCCACATCGGATTTACGATAACCTTACAACCTCGATGTACTCCGGAAGCTCTTATTGGCCAGAGATAAACTCTCGAATGGTCTGGTCAGAATTTTTGCGATAAAATCTCAAAAACTACTTGATCTAGCCACGAAAAGAGAGAAGCAAATTTCTTGAAACATCTTTCTCGTTGTAACCCTAATAGAGCTCCCTTAGGAAGAGCAGAGCAGGGCCGGGTTAAGGTTTCGGGGTTACTAAACTGAGAAATTATAAAACACCCTGATGAGCTCTAGAAACGATAAAATCGCCAACAACTGCAGACTTGCTCTCAGTAGAGGGGCCCCAGAAACTCTATTGGGCTTTAGCAAGACTACGTAATGGTACAGGTACGAGTGGCGGAGATAAAATCGCAAACCATACTGGACTAACCACGATCAAAGAGGAGCAAATTTCTACAAAAAGTAATTGCTAATCTCTGACCAACGATAGATCACTCTGGGAGTGCAGGGTTAGATTTGGTTTCTGGCTGACATAACTTAGAAAGTATAAAACTTATGAATGAGCTCGAGAAACAGCAACATCGCCCACTACAGCAAATTGCGTCAAGTAAACAAGCTCCATAAACTCTATTGGGTTCGAGCTGGTCTGTCAAACCTACCGGTTCGAGTAGACCCGATAAAATCGCAAATAATCATGGATCGAGCGACGATACGATATCAGCACATTTCTAAAAAAAAATACTCCCACGCAATAATAAATCCATGGAGATTTAAAGCATAGCGTGCACTCTAGAAGTTGATTATCGGAGATCTCATAAAGAGAGCCACTAAACCTTCTATCTGAGGTGCTAAGTCACCACTCGTGAGCTGCAGTAGAGGAAACTAATTCATTCTTTAATTCTCTAGACACTCCATGATCACTGAAGCTGGATTGTCAAACGAGGATGCCAAACGCATTTCGCTACGAAGAGCGGTTACGATATATATATGTAATGGTAGGAAATATCAACCGACTGTGATTAACAGCGAGCACGGTCAGAGTCATGGTTACTACCTTGGCACCTAACCTAACCTTTGCATATGCCTGGGGGCTAGTTAAGTAAAATATTATGTGCAGGTCATGAACTCGACAGAAACCTTAAATACAGAAACTATCATCTACTATAAATGCTCATAATATATTCAGGTGCGTCTGACATATTAATAAAACAATTATTGGCAAATAAATATAAAAAATATATATCATAGTTTCATGACCATCTCCTAAACGACTGATTGAATCTCTATGTGAGGTCTTAGTATATTTTACAATCTTTTGGAAACTACCACGATGAGTTTACACAAGATATTCTTGAGATGATGGCAAATATTACTTGTTATAATCAGAACCGTGTTGTAGATTTCCCTTTTAAGCGCATGAAGTGAAACTTTGGTGGTCATTAAAGATATCGCGTCTACATCTCTTTATATTTAAAAACCACTCTGTGCGTATAGGGTTGATGATTTTAAATTTTTCAGATGAAATTGGTGTGGATTTATTATATGTGAAGTCCACTTTATTCTACTGTTTGGATCGATATATTCACTGTGTACACTCCTAAAAAATATATGCTCCAAGCTCTTGGTTGGAATAATTGATGTTTCTGGCCTTTATTTTACCCTAAATAAAAGCAGTTATAGTGATATCTCTATTTGATGTTCGAATTGTCTCCAATATGGATTAAGCTCAAGATATTGCTATGGCGACTTCAAGGAAGAAGTAATGTTCATAAAGTAATAATTTCGTGAAAAAAAGGTTTATATTTTTACTTTTGTGAAATTTAATATAAAAGATGAAAAAATTAAAATAATTGAGTAACCGTGAAAAAGTAATATACAATAACGAACTCAAATATTTAACCTTGGTTTTCAGAAAGACGCATCATTGATTTGCATAAATTACGTTCGCGGTAAAATTAGTTCATGTGATTCGAGACCTAACTTAATTGATTTAATTATTACATAGGCACGCGAATGAAACTATTTACATCTTCCTTTTAGAATATTTTTGAAATATATCAAAAATTTAAAGCATTCTACAAAAGATTGTTCAAAGGCTTATAAACGCATATTAACGAACAATTCGTCTTCTTACACCTAAATGATAAAAAATTTCTTGATGTTCCACTCGAAGTAACAATCATGTTGTTCAAATTTATCTCTAGGTAATATCGCCTTATGATTACAAATACGACATAACCCGTTTCATAAAACCGGAAATTCCTTAAAAACCAGTTGCTCTTTTACACGAATAATGCAAGCAACTAAGTTGTAAAACTTTTAGAATTTATCAGTTTTTTTCGTTTTTTGAAACTATTTCGTGATTTGAAATTATCTCGACTTTCTATTTTTTAATGTAAATTCGAGAAAACATGGGTTGAATAATAAAGTAAAATCAATTTATAGAAAAGGTACATTTCTCATAGAACGCGATTGATATACTGTCGTTTTAAATTACTGATATTCTACAGCAAACATATACACACACTCACTTCATCCTATCCGTTTGAAAATCCATTGCCTATCCCTAAGCTTTTCAAAAAGTGTTAACAATATTGGTTCAAAAAATGTTGAATGAGCCATTGAGAAAAAATATTTCACTTAGGTTTCTATAAAAATATTTTTCAATCAATAGATTAAATCCTATCATATTTCGTGTCCCGTCAAAATAGCGATTTTAATAAACTGTGAACATCTGAATGAGTGTATAGACCTGAGAAGACGTTCATAATATACAGGGTTTCCATTCTATATCACACGGCTCAATCAATTATCACACAGCTTTATTATCATTACGAACATCAGTAAAATTTAGTTTTAATCTGTTCACAGTAGTATGACATTTAAAATTTTGACTTTACTGCGAGATGTCGATCATTTTTTTAATAATTCTTGTTAAACCACATACATTTTACGCGAAACCCACATATTTTTGGCTGCTAAATATCAAAGGCTTATCTAAAAACGCCTGTGCGAAATCTAAATGTTATTTTGATTTTTTTTATATTGATATCAGCATACTAAATGGTATCGTATTGAAAACAGTATTTGGGTGGTTTAAAATTTTGTCTACCCATAGAAATGTGAATATCGTTTTCAATGAACATAAAATTAACTTTTTGACAAACGTCATAATTTAGAGGGCTAAATACAATACCGCGAAATCAACACGCATACGCAAACATTTGACATACTTTTATGAGTTACGTTTATTTCATCAATGTTGATGACTAGAACATATGTTTAATTAAAAACTGTATTTTCCAGTCATTTGTTTTTTCTTTTTTCAAAAAAGAAACAAAATAATTCAATGGAAGTAAAATTAAAGTAATTTTCGAGTGTTGTGACTCATATGTACTAAATCCTTTAGAGATGAATTGTCTCACATTTCGGAAGATACAAACCATTATAAAAGTTGCATCTTCGTTTTAAATTTAAGTTTCTATTTGCGCAAGTCGTATTCGTGTGGAATTTGTGGCATCTATGTTCCTAATACATTTTTTATAGACAGAAAATACAAGAAATTATGATTGCTGCCCTTGTAATACTTTACATGATCTAAGCTTTTCGGGATGCATAAAAATTCTTTCCTTCGGATCTGAATAGAAAACACGCTGGGTTTTCATTAGGATGCATTAGAATTACTTTCTATCGTGTTTAAATAATTTTCTGAAATCAGTTTTATCATGCCACAAGTGTGTGTAAGAGTAAACATATGTTCAGGTCATCAAAATTTTAAATGGTAAAGTAAACGTAACTCATCAAAGTAGGTCAAAGCAGGTGCGCACACGTGTTAATTTCTCGGTATTGTATTTAGCCATCTAAATTATGACTTTTGTCAAAAATATAATTTTATGTTCATTGAAAACGGTATCCACATTTCTACAAGTAGTTCACATTAAAATCCGCCAAAACACGATATTCAAAAATATGCCAAATATTATCCTGAAATAAATTGAAATAAAAAATAGTGTTTATAGTTAGCGCAGGCGTTTTAAAATGGGCCTATGATTTTTAGCCGCCAAAAATATGTGGGTTTTGTCAAAAAAGTTTATATGGTGGTCCCAGAAATGTAAAAAAAGATTCCACATTTCTCTGGAATAGTCAACATTTAGAACGTCAAACGACTGTATTTAATATTTTGAAAATAATACAGAAAACCGTTTTTCTACTAGAAGAACTTTTGCTTCATCTGAAATATCTGGTATCATCAAAATCTTTGGTGCATGGACAGATCCAAAAGACTGGGTATTTACGGGGATTATTTGATTACCCAAACTTTCAAATTATTACATTAATTCGAGAACATTATAATGTATTGAAAACAAATGGTTCAGATCATCGTTTGAAATTATTGTAAAGTACGAGTTAACCAAATGGATATTATTGGTTATCTAAAATCAAATTATTTATCGAAAATACAATGATATTTTATAGATACGAGGCTCGATTAAATTGATTTGTAGATTGAATAACAACTTCACTTTTATGAACGGGACACATTTTTAAAGGCGGAGGGACTTTATATTTATTGTCTATTGATTGATTTAGTGGACAAAGTTGTGATTCATCTGCTTCCATTGTTGATAAGACCTTTAGTAATCAGTTTTAAAACCTGTGAATATCGCTTTTCGTCTTTAAGCTTCTTGAGAATAGGCATATAGTTGTTTGAACGCATTTGGAATTCTTTTTCTTGAAAAACATTTTCAGGTAACAATCTCTCGAATTCGAGTTTCATTCGTTTTCGTTTTGATTTTGATTTGATATGCAGCACTTCAATCATTGATTTATAGTTAAACCGAGGCTCGAGTAACTAAAAGTAAAAAAATCCACCAACCATCAAGGCTCCGTTTATACCATTATTTTTTATATATTTGATCTTTTTCGGCATTTTTATAAACTTTAACCACGAAGCAACCTCTGCGATTGTCCAGAATGCGAAATTTTTTCGGTTATTCTATCATTTTACGACTTACAATATTGGCGTGTGATTTTAGAAAACATGGATGATATTCTTGTTGTCTAATCATAAATATCAACACCTCATGAGCTGTATCGATCTTCTTAGGCTGGCCTGATGTAAAGGGTTTGAAACACCCAGAAGTCTAGCATCTTTCTATTTTAAGAATCAATGAAATTTACAAATCTTAAGTTGTTCAGAAGAGTTCCATTAATATTTCGCCTCAAAAATTCATATCTATATTGGTTTAACCCGATTTCCTCCAACCATACTGCCACCCATTCTTTGGACAATTTTTCCGACGGTTCTTTTGAGTCCAGTATAGCTTGTTCGATGAGTAATCTCAGTCTTTTCCGATCAAATTCTGAAGATAGACCCAATTCTTGGTCCCATTCCTCGTCAGACATCATGCGAAGATCATATCCTGAGGTGATCTTTTCAGGTAAGTTAATGGCCAAAGTTTCAAATCCATTATTCTTTAACCATCTACATAGTTCATCGTGATTAAATTTGTTGAAATCTGAAGAAAAACGTACCATTCTGTTTCCAATGATTTTTCTATATTAAGCTTAATGAAGTACTTATGCGTAGTTTCACTTTGAAAAGTCTCATTGACTTCACATTGCTGCCGTTCAGATATCTTAATTTATTGACTCTTTTACCGACATATCGGATTTTTGGCCTTCTACTTTGGATGACTGCTCATCTTGAAAAACGGTTACATTTTTAAAGGTGTTGGACGTCTTTTTAATTTGAAAAAAATACAGAATCACTCTCACTGGAGGAATCCTTTGAAGCGAAATTTGCTAACTTTCTCATTGTAGCAAAAATCACCCCAATGATGAAGCAATCAATTATTATCAGTTTTAAGACATTCTGTAACATATGTCAATGCTAAATTCATCGTTGCATTGCGCAGTTCATGATTACATGGATGAGCTTTTTCTGATGCAAGATTATATAGTGTTGCGCTATCACGGTTAATGTATGACATAGAACCACCAGTACGCGACAATAAATATGCCTTGCTAGTTTGCGTCTTCGTTTAGGCAATGATGTGATGCTATTGGGTTCGTCTAGTAGCCTTTTTTTCTAAAAATGCTCTCAATTTTCTTTTCCTTGGGATAAAAATAAAAACCTGATGATTCATTACGATAGTTTCGATTTATATATGTGAACCGGTTAGTTTTCAAAATTTAAACCTTAATCCCCAATTTTTCGTTGAAAAATTTTAATAACCTCTGCTTCTCTAGGTATAACCGTTAATCTTGATTTCTGCACTGTTTTTTTTCGCTTGAGTATATCGCTGATTGCCATTAATATGATGCAGCTTACACCGAAATCACCAGTCCTAAAAGGATAAAAATATAATATGCGAAATAAAGTCATAAAATCTCTTTTCCGTCGCATTAAATTTCTTGCGTTTTTTTTTCGAGTAGCGTGAAACCCTCTACATGATCAACCGGTTGTGCTAAAGTGCGCTATGAGTTATTTCATTAATCGAAACAAGGATAAATATGTCTAGAAGTACATCTTGAGAGTCCTTCGCGTTCTCATTTTGCACTCTTCTAATTGGATTATGATGACGCATATGCATAATGTTTTAAACTCTCACATCGATACCCGTCATCTGGACATGTTTAACTATTTTTTCTCTCATATTGGAAGTCGAACATCATCACGTTTTCCGTTAACGAATTATGGGTAAACATATTTCAATCGTGGCTGTTTATCCATAGAAACATCAAGATTATTTCTCATTCGCCTTCCAAAAAGTAATTCGAATCAAGATTTACCATTTCATATGCGCTTACATCTAAAAATTATCATAAAGTGGGATACGACAATGTTAATTTGGAATCCAACATCTATTGACTTTGAGACTCATTAGTTAAAAGTTGTTGACGAAAAGTTCTGCTAGCTCATTAGATTGACGATCATAAGAAGGGCCACTCACCTGTTCTTATATTAATCATCAGTCAGAAAGGACGAAAGTTATCCGATTTTAAAGCTGGTTCGTTATCTGAAACCATAGTGTTGGGAATGCATTCTAGAGAACATATTGAACTGAGTGCTATAATCGAGTTTTAAGTATTGTCATTCACCATATTCACAACGAATAAGATATAATAAAACTCATGGACTTGAATCATAATCATATGTTGCTTCATGAGGCTGATGAAATCAACACTAGAATTTTGAAAATGACGAAATGATTCTAGCCAACCCGAAAAGTTTATCATATGATTAAAAGGGACTGTTTGGAACTTTGTGTAGGTGTCTTGACCATTAATTCTATATCTTTGTCGATTCCCGAGCATATAAAGTAATGATGAGCTAGCTATCTTGCTCGCACACCACCCAGGCGTCCTTGATGAATCTTCTTAAAAGCTGCTCTGCATAAGGTCTTTTTGATAATGAATCTCGATATGTATTTCATTATAATCAGGATGGGGTTATCCAATGATATACAAAAACGAATTTTTGTAAAACCAAAAGTAGTCTGAATTGTTATTAAATCTTGGCCATTTAATTTTCATAAAAAATACGAAGCCTAAAATACCGTATCAGATCTTCCCACTAATATTATAGTCTCTAGGTTCAGAATAATATCCATCAAGGTGAGACATGTTATGATCTACAAAATTCAGAATCGAATTTATCATAACCACTCCTCAAGCGCATAGATAATGGATCTGCGTTATCTTGTTTCTTTTTTGTTTGCTAGGTTAACAATTTTATACATGTATGCTATAAGCAATTAATAAAATCCTTGTATGCGCTGAGTTGCCAAAACTGAGAAATTTTTGGTTGAAAACAACAGTGAGATAAGAGCTTTATTTTCAGTTATAATCTCTGAACATCATGCATATAGAAACTGGTCAAAATTGTCATATATATGTATGACTGCAAGTCGTTAATTATCAATTTGGCTATATATTCTCTAGTTCTCTCTCTATTTTTGGGCTGTATATACTATCCGAAGCAATCTTGGTCTGATGGTAGATGTGAAAGTACTGCTTTGATATCTACAGACGAAGCGCCAACACTATGAAAAATATGAAGTTTTGTGTCGAATTGTATAAGGAAACATACATGGATCAATTTATTGTTTAGGGTTTCAAAATCTTTCAACTGTTCCTGCCGAAAACTAACTTAGCAGTTTCCTTGCTTTTTCGATTAAGTGGTTCACAGATGGGGAATAATCCTTTAATTATCGTCAATAATCATGGATCCTTCCAATGAACATTGAAGTTCTGTGATGTTTTTAACAACCGATATCTTTCTAATTATATCATTTTTCTTGTGATTGCCTTTAAAATTCACTTGACAATTTTTGACCAAGATATGAAATCTTGGATTCAGAAATTCGCATGTGGTGAGTGTTCATTATAGGTTGTAAACATTGAGAATACTAAGAAATGTATACCAAATTTTCAGATGGTCTTCGTGTGATACTTCCAGATCCTTTTTATTATCGATAAAGTTGGCTATCTTCAGGATGCTGCCTGAAAGTGTAAACAGGTATGTTCGAACCATTACTGGAGCGTTGGCTAATCCAAATGGAAGCTAATATTAGAAGAGTTTACACTGTGTACTCACAATCAGAAAAATATTCGAAACAGCAGATTGTGATGCATAGAGGCTCGCATCATTAAGGTCAATCTTTGAATAGACGTTTTTATATTTTCATGAGCATAATATTTCCTCGAGTGGAGGTAATATATATTAATCGACATGAAGCTAATGATTCAATCTGAATTCGAAGTCTGACCAAAGAACTTACTTACGGTAAGCCTGTGGAACGACTATCAAGGGAAAAGCCGACTCTGAAAAATCAATCTTGGAGATAATACCTGCTTTGAATTTTGTTTCAAACATCTGTCTAACTCTATCGTACCAGGAGAAACGTAACGAAATAGCCTTCGAAAATCTGAGTATGGTTCCTTCATTTACATCAGCAGTTAACAATACGTTTAGGCCGCGTCACGTTTTAATCCATTGGATCCGTTTTCGAATGCGCTGCAAGCCACATTTTATAATGCTTTTTAATTGGGGGCATAATTAAGTTTATCTTTTTTTAAATTTACGAATTATAATAATAGAATATATATCTGATATACAGAATATCATTTAATTTTCTGAAACCCAACATTAAACGAGTTGGTATCATGATAATTGCGCATAATATAGAACGGGCCATAATATCAAATGGTAAGCTTTCTCAGATATTGTTGGTCACCTCTAAATCTGGTGCGGTATTTCATATATAAGAACATTAATTGGAATCTTATTTAATTCGCATATTAATTCAAAAAAATGAATGGAATTTTGTATGAAATTGAACAGTAAAAATCGATTATTTTCACATAAAGTTTTACTTCCAATTTTAAGTTGATATAAATTAAGAATTTTCTATTCGTATAACTACAGAAAAAGAAAAAAATTAATTGTATGTTGGCCCGTTATTTTAAAGGATGGTTGACAAAATTTGAACAATCCAACAATATAGTGTGAATGTCTAAAAAAAGGTTATTGCATCTCCTCTTACTTAGCAGATGCATCCACCCAATATTAACTATAATTTCGTCGGAAAAATAAGGCGCAATATAAAAAAACCTGCTCTTTCAACGGCAACAAGACCTTGTCAAATAATTTCCACCACATTAAAATACTCGACTACAGAGTTATCAGCTATCATTCTCGATGTCGCAACACTTCATTCTACTATACAGCGCATTAGTAAGCGTCCTTCGTTTCCATATATATTTCAAACAAAGGCCAAGGAATTCGTTGTAACATATGAATATAAAAATAACATGAAGAACGAAGAACATTTCCTCTTTTCGTCTGATTTCACACAGTTTAGGCCAATTATTAATATATTCGATAGAAATATTAAGGAACATTCTTCAACAAGGTAAAAAATGTATTTTTCGAAGTAACATTAAAACCATGCCTGTAATATTTTTTAACTGTCTAAAATTCATTCTCATACTGGAAGTCTCATCGTTCCGTGTATATTTGTTTTGTTGTATAGTAAAAACCCACTGTCATATATTAAGTTTAGAACATTCTTACATTTCAGACGGACTTATCGCTTTTGTTACTTTATGAGTGCTTTAAAGCTTGCGTCCATAATTTTTTAAACCATTTCACAATGTGTAGCATTCGGTTTTTTTTCCACTTCCAACAAATTATTGTGAGATAAATAGAGGCATTAATCCTGGCAGTAGCCTAAACGAATGATTATCGAATCAGAAATTATTTAAAGATCATTCATTAATTAGTCTTTTGTGTAGACGGCTACGTTATAATGTATTTTAAGCCAGAAGAGGATTTTTTCCACAAAAAAAATGTACAGGGCTTAGTTAAGGCCTCTCCTAAAATGTTTCGAATATAATTATTTTGGGACGATTTTGAAGACTTTCAAGAGCAGATCCTATATATCCAATCACACATTGGAATCAATATTTTCGAGTTATTAAAAATCTACCCCGTACTAACAAAAACTTGAAAGGATGACACAATGGCCATCTATATGCTCGTGAATTTTTTCTAATCCACATATATTTCTATTTGTTAGCGCTTTAAAAGATGAATAGTCCTTGATAGATTTGATAATAGACAGTTTACTCTTTTAGAATCATGCAGCTAACCCACGATCAAATGAAATTAATGATACAGGACACTGGTTATAAGATTCATTCAAATAAAACAAATTAAATACCTTAAACAATGCGCTAACCTCATTGATTATTTGTCTATACGATACTGTTTAAATTCATGTTTAAGTGTAGTAAATCCCAAGAATTGGTCTGAATATCTGAGTTAATCTTAAAATTTGACCTTAAAATTCAACCATTAATAGGTTGTTTGGCAGGTATTTTATATTTTGACACTCAAGTCAAATGCAATGTGTATGAAATATAAACTGTAAAGCAGGCAAAACTTAATTCGAGGCCGGATGTTATCCAAATTCATATATTATTTTATATAGTTTACTAAATTTTAAGGTGCCGAAACCATTTTAAACGTAATGATTTTCATTTGCGGAATCCAAATCAAATATAAAAATATGTGCTCAAATCCACATGTGCGCAATTATCCATGTACGTGATTGCCTGTGTGCCCAATTGATTATGTGCGCTATTGTCGTACAATCAATTGAGTTTTATGTGAAATAATGAATCAAAATGAAATTATTGTGGTTCAAAATATATTCTTATAATTTTAAAAAAATGAAATCTATAAAGTATCAATCTCATTATTTTTTTTTCAACATAACATATTCGCGATATTCATGCTGTATATTTATGTTATATATGTAGCCGAGTAGGAATAAATATCTAAATTACATCGATATAATTTAATTTTGAGAATATGTGGAAGCATGTAATCGTCAGTTAGACGTTTGAGTATGTTTTTGTTTCATCAGATCTGGAATTCTCGGAATTGTTTTGGCAAGAAACAACGAATGTCACCTTCAGCATCAAGTCTACTTACATAATAGACTTGATTAATAGGAGCCCAGAAAACTTATTGTCTCTAATATCTATTTTTAAAACGTAAGAAGACGGACAAAACGTCTACGTTATGACCGATTATAACATCAAAAACATTATCTAGAATTGTGAAACAGACATTGAGGAGAATTCACTTTAATCAACATAGTAAATAATGAGTTCAAATAATTAAAACCAATGATGTCTCAGGGACATATTCAACTTTGATATAAATGAAATTTCATCTTTAAGTAAACCAAGAGCCATTCCGTTTGTCATTTAAAAAAATGTTAAAGATGAAATTCAACGACTCATTCCCAAAGATATCTTCGAAGCAGTTAAAACGATCATGTTAGCTGCTTCGATGGTTCTTGTACCAAAATCAAACGGAAAATTGAGAATTTGTGCAGACTTTATCACAGGTTTGAATCCACAAATAGTCACTGGACAGTATGCTAAACTAAGTTAGAATGACGTCATCTTCAAATTAAAGCCCATTAACTTATTTTCAACACTTGATCTAAGTGAAGCGTGTTGTCAAATGCCACTGGATGAGGCCTGCGGAAACCTATGTGTTATAAATACACCGTTCGGTTTATTTAGATACAAAAGATTTACTTTTGAGGTGGGCTCGTGGTATAATATCTTCCAGCGATATATTGGATCTCTTCTTTCCAATGTGGAAACCTGTGCTACATTTATGGATGAGGTTTTAAATTTCTGGTTCTTCATGTGAAGATCATGTGGGAAATTTTAATAAATTTCATCAAATCATCTTCACAACGGACATACTTGTAGGTCGCAAAGTGTGAGTTTTGCCAACATGAGGTCGGTTAATTAGGAAATCTTCTTTTCACAATGGAGTTGATCCATATCCTGCAAATGTTGAACGATTTGCAAATTTCCTGTATCAAGAAATATGTCAGAGTATAAATTTTACATCGAGAAAGTTAACTCATATGGAAAATTTATAAAGGATTTATTTTCGATTTGTGCTACTTTAAACCATCGGAGAAGGACAAATGTCATGTATTTCTGGAGTGATGCTCAGAGGGCATACTTGTAATGAATTTAACGATAAACTTATCTATACGACTATTTTAACGAATTTTAATCTCGAATTTCCAATACATCTTTGTGGCGACACTCTGGCTGTCGGTATCGGTGCTGTTTTACTTTAAAAACCTCCAGATGTGTCAGAAAAATATATTTCCCATGCTTCTAAACCACTTGATGCTCACAATAATAAACTAATTCAAATTGATGAGAGAAGGTTTGGGCTGTGATTTTTGCTGTTAATAAATTTCATTAATTTCCTTACGTCCGAAAATTCAAAATCATTTTTTTAGAATATTGGTATATCACTTTTAAACTACACAAAAGATTTTATTGTAATGGCATATGAAATAATACAAAAATAGGATCTATTACAAATGGCATATGAGTATACCTCAAAGTATAGACAATTAAAACAAAATTCAAATACGGATGCGTTATCTAGGATTCTTTTCGGCCCAGATATGGAACGTGACACGAAGTATTAGGATTGAATCAACTCGATTGATTGAATAGACGTTGCTAAGACTAAAGATGTGATCAGATTTAAATCTAGAGCTGAACCGATGCTGGGAACTGTTTTGTATTATGTGCATAAGGGATAGCCTAACATGATAAACGTTCTGATCTCTATTAATTCTTCAAAAAAGGTTGTGTATTTCGGTCGAGAATGGCACTCTTCTTCTTAAAATAGGGTTTCTATGATTAATATTTCCCAAAATCTAAACCAGGAAATGATTATAAAAATTCACAAGGGCAAATGGGGTATTGTGAGATCAAAACAGTTGGCACGGAGTTATTGTGCCTGCCCTGTATTCGATCACGGAATCGAAAAGATGAGCCATTCTTGTTAGCTTGTTCTAGGAATTAAATTCTTCTTCCAAACAGCTCACTTTTTGGACTTATAAAACTAAGCTTTCGAATGAATTCATGTTTCATTTCTCGAGCCTGGATGTAATTTTGTTTAGAGGATTCTAATCGATATGTTGTCAAGATTTTCATTAATTGCTATAATGAAGAACATTTCCTATCGGTAAACCAGTGATGCTTATTAATCGATATTCTGCCTGGAAGGTTACTCTGAAACATTAGCTTCAGACAGTCGGCAAAAGTTCGTATGTTTAGAGTTTTTAGATTTATGCACACAGCATTTCATTATACATAAGTTTTCTCATCCATAAAAATCATGAGGAAAATGGATCAGCAGAGAGATTCGTTCAGTCATTTAAATCTTCGATTTCCAAATCCACGGATATAGGGTCCACTCATGACGATTTCTTTTGTGAATTCCTCATCTACTAAAGAGATCCACATCGAATCATTAACAAAAGTCATTCAGAGATGTTTATTGGTCGATAACTTCGCAACGACCCTGAAGCGGATATTTTTGCTTTTGTAGAAGATAAATACGAGGTTTCAAGACTCAAACCCTACTAATATGTATAGGAAATGACATATGGAGCTTTTCCTTTATGACTCGATGGAAGAGTATTGAAGAGAATCGGTTTAAGAATATATAGTTCTGGAACAGACACAGAGACGTTCCCAAGGCATCAAAACTAATTAAAACAAGGATTAGACAAGGAAGATAGTAATGATTTCTATTTCGCAAAATATCAAAACAATCTGCATTAAAAGGATAATATTCCATCTGTTCCAAGAAGATCGGCAATACTTGTGGAGAAGATAGCGTTTTCAAATTAAAGAGGTGGAAATTGATATATATTTATATTCATTATTGCGCATAATCACTATTGTTTACTTTTTTTACTTCGAGAGATATCAGATTTTTCAAATCAAATAAACAAACACGGATAGGGAATATATTAATAGTTTTTTTTAAGAATGGGAACAAATATTCTATTTTTATAGAATAAAGAGGACCTTCAAAATTAATTTAAATTTTAGGTTCAACAAATATGAGATTATAGTGAAAATATTTGTAGATATTATCAACCATAAGTCGAGGTCCATAGATTTGTTTATGAGAATTTAAATGTTTATATGAGTTTTGTGAATCTAATGATCCAGCCCCAATGTTGTTTTTCGACGATGGATTTCCTCTGCAGATAATATACTTCAGCTATTAGGAATTAATACTACCGAAAAATTAACATTAGATTTGAATATTGGAAATACTTTAATTCATGCATGCAAAAACACCATATTCACATGAAAAAATTGTGATCATTTCAACGAATAGAGCAAAAACTATGATTGTTGTTCAAAGAGAGATTGTTTCTATTTTGACAAAAAATTTAATCACGAAATACTTCGTGATATTTAATCATATATAAATAATCTCTTTTCACACAGGCATTTCCTTAAGAAATTTACATGATTGTGGAATGGGTGATCAAGATAAACGACTTCATTATAGTTAAAGCTCCTAATGATTGCAAAATATAAATAACTTTTTATTGATGTATAGAGGGACTAGTAGACCGATTAATTAAAATCAAAGATGGCTGAGTAAAAATGGAAATATTTCAATGTTGATGTTCCTTTTTTCGATAATATTAAAGCATTTCATCTTAAAAATAATAAAACCTATCCATAATTATCGAAAATTAGTGATTTCTAATAGTTAATTTTTCAGTACACTTAATGATTCACTTAAATAAACATGATCATAAATTACATTGGAATCAACAATTTTATATTTATTAGATGTAGCTTTACTCATACATGTTTTTTCTTAAGAATTGGAAAAGGGAAACATTGATTCATTTTCAAACCCTGCAGAAACATCACTTAATAATAATAATGATATTAATATTTTTTATTTCATGACAAAACTGATAAATGTTATGGAGGATTTACCGGGCAGGTTACACAGTATAAGAACCAGCAACATAGAGTTAGCCTTATCAAAAAATCTTTTCAATATTACTGTCGAAGAATGTAATACATCTTTCGTCGATATTGACATGGGACACTTCGATATGCAATTGATGCATTACAAACAGAGTTATAAGGGTATTTATTTGAAAACATTAATACATATTTAAAATTTAGGAGAAACCAAAATGTGAATTTAGTTGACAACAAAAGAGACCAGATATCAATGATCGTGAAAATGTGGGTATGATTATTTTTAAAGCGTTAAAATCGATTACATACCCATACAATCAGTTGAAAAAATTCTAATTTGAATTTCTTGGAATTTCTCGCTCAACATATTCATACGAATTATACTATTACAGATTGAACTCATAATATATAAATCAAGAAATCAGCTCATTGATGATAAATAGGAATCGTGTCTGAAATTAATAATATATATTAACCATTCAAATCAAATACAAAGCCAATATTCAAATTAATTACTTTATATTAAATATTGTAATTTTATGTTATCTATTCTTTACAATTTTATTTCCAACAAATATGTTAGCAGTTAAAAAAAATTAATTTGTATCGCATCCGATTTGCTAAAATGACGTCTTACTCACTTCAGCATAATTAAATCTTTTTTAATGGTAAAATAATTGTGGCTCTTTCCAAGTTTAACAATGTATTTTTAATCGAATGTTCTCTATAGTTCAAAAGGTAGCCGAATCATCGATTACACCTAATATTATAGCTCTGTATCGCTAGCATTCATATAATATTAATTTAAGATTTTTATCCATGGTAAATGCGATGATTTATCTCTGGTAATTCACACGTTCGATGAATATTCCTAATTATATTATTCGATCTAGCGTCGAATAGACATGAATGGATTTTTCTATTTTTGATAAAACTTGTTGGTTTTTTCACATGCTTACAAAAATCAGTCAGTTTACCGAAAATAGATATAACATTGAAATTATCAAAATGATTTTATGAAACTTTTGATATTGTAGTGCTTTAAGATATGTGGTTTTGTTCGATCTATTTTAAAATCTTTAAAATCTATTTAAAAAAAGTTTCTACAAATCACAAAATTATTGCACAGAAGGGACAATAAACTTTTTTATTTCAACATTATTTTTTCAAGAAATCTCAATATATTGAAATACACCAAGATTTGAAAACTTGAGGAACCAGGCATGACCTAAAATCGAATGTTGTATGCTTAATCAATTGTGACATTGGTTGCAAGTCAGTCAAAAAAGAAGAAGAGTAATTCTGTATTTATCTAAAATTTGTTTGGAATTTAAAAAACTTAAAAAACCGTGTATTTCGACTGAACTATCTGGAAAGTGGATTTTATTTTCAATGGTATTTTTATCATTGTTCTCTATCCAACTTAAATTAAAATCAAAAAACTTCTTTTTTCGATAATTGCATACATATGTTTTTGATTAGTAAGCACAACCTGATTCTTGCTTGATTACAAACTATGTTTTACATTTTTTTAACTCTTAAAAACATCTGAATGATATGTAACTTGAAAATGCAAACATAATAACGTTAATTATTAGGCTAGAACAATTATTTCTTGATTTGTTGTAACTTTTATTGAATAGATTGCAAAGATATTAAATGCTTTTCAAGCATTAATAAACAAATTAAGCAACCGGGTACGTTACGTTTTAGCACAGAGCTTTGTAGATACACTGTTTTAAGTCATGAAGTTTTTCCAAGCGAAGCATATGCAGATTAATTTTGATTGCATATTGATTGTTTTAAGTTTTGGCAGGCACACCTGAATATTCATGCAATATATGCTCATGATTTTAAAATGTAATTATTATATAAAATGAAGTGCTAAATTTTGGTAGAGTGCTATAGCGAGATCGTCTTATAACAAAATGTTTAGGCCCTCTGAGGGTATGCATAATTATGTTAGCAGCATCTTTTTATGTTGGTATGTTGGCGTTAAAACTGGGATTTTAATAAAAAATATAATAAAATTGAATAGGTGTAATTGGAGAAATAAAGAGGTGCGACGTTTGTAAGCAGAGCGTTATAGTGTAGCTATTTGACTTATAAGGGGCTTGTCTGGCTTATTCTATGTAGAGTTATATTAGCGCCACAACGTAACGAGATATTTTATAACCAAAGCTCTTAATTTTTTAATATAACGCTTAATATTTTCCAAATGTTTTTAAAGTTTAAATCGCCCCATACTCTTTCAGCAAATGTTGCTTGACTCAACCCATTCAACTGTATAGATGTTTATTGTGAAAATATATTACGTATTGTCTTTTCATATATTTCGTTTTTAACCGTTTATTTAGGTCAAAATCATTATATATACTTTTAAATAAGCTTAGTTAACGAAATGTTTATTGTGTAATAAAATAAAGTAAACAAAATCGTTTTTGATAAATATTTTTCATATAAAATTTTTAATGCGTGGTTAAGGGCTTGCTCAGATCTTAAAAACATTTTAGTTGAAGTTTGCGAATAGATATACATTCTTACATACATATTAGTGGCGACGAAGAAGAGATAATCTCTGACCTATCTAAATCGATTCGATATTTAAGTAAGGCAGAACAAGTCAAAACTGAATCACTAATATATGCTCAGAACGAGCAATTTCCAAAATTCTTGAGAGCTTTATCTCCATGTTCTCAAATATCTCCTTCGCGGCTACATAGATAGCGTATTATTCATCAAAGAGAAGTTTCCGGGCAACCTAGCTCGATTACAGTATCATTTACATGCCTATAGGAGCAGTGATTCTGCTCCGAAGAAGTTAAGGTTTCTGAGTTTTGTCAGGTGGGAGACATACCCTATTCTAGGTAAGAATCGACCTGGATTCGACAAGGATTACTCATTCATTGGAAATTTCTCACATACTTTCTGAGTATGAGGCCGAATTATTTCCCTTTATCCATGTGAGTGTAGAGTTTGATAGCTGCAATTTAATGCCTAATCAGACCAATAAAAAATAGAGGGCTGAGTTGTAGGCGATCATTGAGCGCTGTTAATTCAAATTTCCTAAAACGGAATGTCAATGCTGGTTAGTATATGAGAACATTCGAGATGCCCTTATTCAGATAACCTCATACAAGAATATCAAATCAGTTTTCTACAACAGAAGAGTTCAACTTTGAACAAGTTTCTTCGATTGCTGGATTTAAGGAATCACCTCAAAAACTATGAAAGTCCTCGAATCGCAAGATATCTAGTTCACGGTAAATAAAATTTCAAGTTGTCTTCCTCATCCTCATAATCAAAAGAAAATTAAATGGAAGTCGTTGAAGAATTGCGGCGTTTCTCATTAACGGAAAGACTGCCGTCGTTTTTCAAGATTGGCAGTGGATGTGATAAACCTGGGCACATACGAGAGGTGTGCATGACGAAGTTACCTATCAACCGTTTTTCAAAAATGGAAATCAAAGTATCCTTCAAGTAACTCGATCAATGAGTTAGTAGTTAATTCTTGCGAGTTGATCAACCTATAATTTGGTTTTTAAAAAATTTAAATATCCCGTTCTTAGTAAACACCGGTTAAAGCTGCTCAATCATAAATTCTACAGTCTTTGATGAATTAAGGATCGAGTAATAGGAGGATAACAGTGTGATCCAAAGTTTTGGTTTAGCTGAAGTGGCGATTCGTTGGTATGTAATGACTACCATTTCCTATTAGAGGAACACGGCACGAACGCGTCTTTTCATGGCTAATTCTGAAAATAATTCAAACATTCTGAGATTGGATAACATCAAAGGGTTGCTTATTGATCTTAACAACCTTTTAGGCGGCAATCAAGACATTCAAGCACAAAGGGATCCTCGACTTACAAATCTTTCTAGCTATATACAGTTAATTATTCAATGAATTACTGTTGAGAGAATGTAAAAATATCTAGGCAATGGTGTGTATGAAGGAAAAAGTACTGCCGATATTTAGTAAAGCTATTAACATTTCGTGCTTTTCACGCGATAAAACAAAGGCAGAGCTAGATCGTCTGCTGGAAATGAAGGTTCTCGCCAAAATTGATGCAAAGATTGGGTTTTCAGATAGTAATTGTTCCAACGCCTGATGGGTCCATTCGTATTGTGGCAGATTTCAGAGATTTGTTAATATCGCAGTTGAATCCCCATCAACATTCGATCCTAGTGGTAGACGACCTTTTGATGAAATTGAGTAGAAAGAATATTGTTTTCAAAGATTTACCTCTAAAATGCTATTTTTCAGGTACCACTAGACGAAGAAGCAAAGAATTTAACGGGTATCCATATTCAGTCGCGGTTGTATCAGTATAATCGCCTTCCCTTTGGAATTTGAAGCGCTCCATCTATATTCCAACGCTATCTCGAATCCCTACTGTTTGATATACCAAATTGGGCTTCTTTCATAAACGACATCGCCGTTTCCGGATCAGATGTTGAGGATCTTCTCAGGTCGTATGAAAGGGTTTCGGCTGCGTTGCAGGAAAATAGGTCATCATGTATACTGAAAAAAAAATGTCATTAAAACGTAAACGCACTTCCAAGATATCCTGTGAGTGAAGATGTTGATTTCGATGGGAAATTCTCTGATCCATAAATTCATTAAGTTTTATCACGACACCTTTAGATTACAAGGCTATTCAAATAGAGACTATATCAGACTGCATCCTATCGCGCGTCAAACAATTCATCATGAATGGATGTTCAAATCTTGAATAAAACTAGCTTTTGCCCTTTTACTATAAAACTCGTGACAATTTTTTCATAGAGGACGATGTTCTAGTTGTAAATTCGTGGTTTAAAACAGTATTAATACACTCAATTCGGAGAGGAAGGATCTTGAGGGTCATTCATCGTAGCCTTAGGGGAATAGAGCGACCTAAACAGTTAGCTCGGGGTTTTTGCGTTTGATCTAAATAGACAGAAAAATAAAATCTATGGTGAAATCCTGCAAGATAGGCTGAAGAAACTTAAGGCTACCTCGAAAAGTACTCACACCCTGGCCGAAAGCCGAGACTTCATTTTCTCTAGTCAATGTCGATATTCGTGGTCCCTTCCAAGGGCACGTTTGGCTTATTTTAGTGGATTCATTCTCGCATTTTCCGTTCACTGTTAAAATTAGCCAGTATTAAGCTAGAAATACAATCATGGCCGTTAAATATATTCTTTCAAGGGAAGGATGTCCAACAACGTTAGTTTATGACAACCGACCACAATTTTCATTAGAATTGTCTTAATCGTTCTGACATAAATTCGGGATTCCGCACTCGTTTGTACCTCCATATTATCTTGAATCAAAATGTCAAGCAAAACGGTTTGTCCAAACATTCAAAAATTCTGTCCTTAGATAGAGGAAGTTTTGAGGTTAAACGACGCAGTGTACGATTTTCCTGGTCACATAGTACTTAACTTAGGTTGAAAGGGGGAAATCGCCATTTCAACTGTTACATGGCATACAGATGAGGAATTTTTGTGAAGTCTCCATAAAAAACCTGCACTCATTCCAGCTAACAATTCGAAATTTAACAACATGGATCTTGTGTGGCTGCGAGAGTATGGCAAGATTCATTTATGGGAATCAGGGCAGGTGATTAAAGACTAGGTTAAAATCTATTTGATGTTCTATCCTAAGGGAAAATATATAGGAGTCATCAAAACCAACTGCAGAAAAGGTTCGGAAACGTAGGAAACCACAAGGAAACATTTGACTTGACTTAATAAACGTTATATTGTGAGAATTTTGAATAGACCTAAAACATTTAAGAGTGATGTTAAATTGACTCGACGTTCAGGAAGACTGGCAGGAAAACGAAAAGTTCATTACAAAGAGGAGGAAAAGTGTTATGGGCGTACTCAGATAATAATAAACAATTTTGTTTTATTTGGCACATTGATATACATTCTTAAATACATGTTATGCGTTACTTACATTATATAACCATGTGTGGAAATATGTGGGAATCATTAAATGCCTAAATATGAATAGAAATATACGACCTCACTAAAATACAGTTTTATTTTAGAGATTGATTATTTAAATGATTTTACCAATTATTATATATTGCTTTTTTTAATTCTGTTTTTTTCATTTTAAAATATTTCTATGCAATACTAATAGGTTAATTGTTAGATTGTATAAAAATATCATTTATCAATTAAATTTAATGAAGACAGGAGTGATACCCATCTAAGGATTAAAACTCTTCGAAGTAAATTTCTTATATATTTTGACATTTTCGAGTAGGTTGTCATCGCACACTTAAAATAACATAAATTACACGTGACGCTGTATCATTTATCAGTTTTTTTGGTAGAAATTTATTAATACATACATTTAACTTTTGTGTTACCTCATATTTTTTTATTAACAATTTTAGAAAAATAATTTATCCTATTAACAGAAGAAATTTAAGATATTTGGCGTTTTAAAAGTAAAAACAGACAATAATTCATATTTTCGATGTTTTTAAGAAAAGTATAAACATCAATAATTCTTCATCTATTTTGAGAAATTGTGGATGAATTCAATTTTAATATCAAAGTCTATTCGACTAAAAAAAATTTTTATATAATTAATAAATAAAGGTAAAAACCATGATGGCGTTCTCTAAATGATTGCAAAGTTATAAAATATTAATAGCCTGTTTATATTCATTGACTAGTGAAAATATCATTTTGAATATTTTCAGAATGTTATCGATGTATTAAACTATTAAACTGTGTCAATAAAGTTAAATATTTACTTGCTATTTAAAACAGATAAAGCGCATATATTCTGATAAAAAATTTCTGCGCCATGGATCTGAAAAATTTTTTTCAAATTATCCATTCAAACCCGGTTTCGAAAAAAAATTATTCGGTTTGAACAATATTTTATGTTTCTGACAAATATTACTTGGATGATGGCGGCAACAATAAAATTTCACTAAGATCTCTTAAGCATAAACTTTTTTGAATTAAAAGACAAAGTTTACACGCATTCTGCCAAATCCTTAAATACCATTTTTTACTAAAATTAAACTATGATAACATTGAAATTATTTAAAGAAGATTGAATGGTTCTAGCGTCAATTGATAACATCTAAAGGTTTGGCCAATAATATTCTGTCTTAATTTTGCTAGCACAATCCTAGACACTTATAGAAGGTGTTAAAGAACGCTCGGCGCCAAAACGTTCCACCCAATTTTATGTGAAATTTCACAATTTAAATTATTACTTTATTTCATCACTAATGAAGGATTATCGGCCTAACTCTAATCTCTTCAAACGATGGCACCAACAAATCTCTACTAACTATATGGCGCCAAATCGTTATGACTAAAGACAGGCTCGATAAAACATATATGCGCTCAAAAGCATGAGCCAAAACGTACTGCTTCGGAAAATTATATGTTAAATGATCCAATTCTTTTATTCTAAAATTACTCAATAAGCATTCTTTAATAAGAGACATGTGGAAATATGAGAAATTCTCGAATTTTATAGGATGAATGCTACATATAAAAAAATTAATATATGTCTGTGCATCGGACATTCGACGGAAGGTAATATGATATGTGTTTTCATGCTCTGAGATGAGTCCACTAGAATAGATACATCAAGTTTTATGGAAAAGGGTTAAAGAGGAATGTATTTTTGAAATTGTTGTCGTAAAAGAATCAATTTGAAAAATAAAAGGATAATGTCGCCACTTATACATGCAATTTAGATTTCATTTAGTTTTAAAATTCAAGTTAACTCAATGTCTTAAACCAAAGATTTCTTGGAAAATATATAGTTTTAACTGGGAAGTAGATTTAAAAACTCCTTGTTTCAACTTCGCCTTTCCTTATGATATCATTTATAAACGGAAATCTGTTGAAGGGTTGAAACACTTATTTTCTCTCGTTTTAAAAGCCTAATTGTCGCTTTTTTGCCTAGAATGTTGTGAGAAGTGATTCTCTATCAGAATAAGGAAAAATGAGCCACTTTCCAGCTTATAACAGTAATTTATATTCTATAATATACTAGATATAAATTTATGTGCAATAGATTTAAAAACTAGACATGTAACTGAAATAACTTGTTATGAAGAAGACAAAATATAATATAAATTTAGTTTTTGAAACAATACAATTTATTATTAAATATTTTGAATATCATAAAATAGCCTAAATTTTAAAGTTATATATTTTTCAACGAAAAATCGCCTTCTAAAAATAAATATTTTTTAATTTTAATAAGATTGTTTATTGTCACATTATCTCAATCCTTAGAATTTGATATAGGTTTTAAAAGCGAGGTATTAACTGATCTAGAATATTTAGGTTTTTACCATTGATTTATAAAAAAATCAAACCACTAACTTTTTTGTTATATCCACATTCCAGTTGCTTGTAACAACCTTTCTGTGCGCGCATTTAATTTCGAATATAATAGCAATAAATGACTATAAGCATGCTCATTAGCTTTTTGATCCGAATGTGATGTGCAGGATTCGCAATAATTATTGAAATTCTTACCAACCTTTACTCAAATGTCTAATAATCGTTGTCAGACGAAGTAAAATATAAATAAATTTGCGTTTTAGCGTCAACAAAACACTGACGCTGTCATATATGGTTTAGCCTAGTCAATGTTCCGACGGTACTTTTCTGAATGTAAATTTGATTTATTTCGCATAAGTAAGCACCAATCGTTATATACTTTATAGATTAATGTGGATTCATCTGTCAGATAACATGACTTGCCTTAAGGGAGTTAAAAACAGAAACAAGAATATCAAAAATATTGCATTTAGAACAGATTTTGATTATAAAATTTGAAGAAATATTTCACTTAAATAGATTATATTATTTTTGTTTGTGTCGATAAAACAAAAAAAAACTTATGATGATAAATTTCATGGTCATATATAAGCAGTACTCAATACCTGTTACGTGGTTTTAATAAGCCGATGTCGGAAGATATTATGAATGCTTACTAAAAGATCGAAAATTAAAAATCAACTTTTTTAAAAATAAAATTTGACGCCATATAGTATTATCAAAGGATAATACTAATATGAAAAGTACGTGTTTGTGGGTTAAGAATTTCATTAAACGTATGCATTGATTACAAATCTCGGATATAAGGACTTTTGAAATTCAGTTAAATGAAAGTTATCTCAAAAGATTATTTTGTGCTTCTAATCGGTTCTTTAGATTAATTCGGACCGGTGGTCATCAAAATTACCTATTAGTATAGACAAACTTAGCATACTTATATTTATTTCTAGGACACCCCTTAAGGTTTTATGAGTTTCAGAAATTTATGAATAATAAAACATATAAACAAATATTTGTTTGCAAGATGCATGACTTTTCAATGAGTATTTAATGAGGCTAACGAGACAGTAAAATCCTTAAAGTTACATTAAATAAAAAAATACATACAGCGTTTTTGATTCAATTTCGTTTTTATCTGGTTCATCTTCGTCTTTGTAAAAATGGACAATATCATCCATATCCAGTTGTAACATCTTAAACTAAATAATGAATTTGGAACTATTTAGCTGTTGAAAACAAATAAAGTTATGGCTACAGAACCTGCAATAAAATTGATGAGTGTATAAGAAAAAGAACTAAAAGAGGCTAATAAAGCTATGAGATGGATAGAAACGATACCTAATTATGAGAATTTACATAGATCGACTATTTCTAATATTCTCTAAAAATCTAGAAAGTATGGAAGTGTCGAGAAATAAAGAGTGGTATAAAAACCCTTAGTAATGACTCAATATTTAACGAATATATCGGAGATTTTTTGATGAGTATTTACCTTTTTTTTTTGAGAAATATCTGTCTTCAACGTTTGATACAGAAACATCAACTCATTTATTCGTATATGTTTGAACAATGATATTATCACCTAATCATTTTTTTAAACATTAGATGAGTTTTATTTTTTCACTATTTTTAAAAAACGACGAAATTTAACTGATAGGTTAAATTTACCCGAAAAACGGTATGTGTAGCAACAATATAAATTATTTTAAGCTGCTCTTTATAAATGTAAGCCAGTGTATTTAACTCTGAATAAATTGTGAACACTAATCTTTCGCGTGCCCCCAGAAAACTCGGCCGGTCTTTGAGGTCAAGAATAACATTGCTCCCCTTGATGCATCAAGCATATACGGGTTCATGAGCATTCTGTTCAGCGTAGTTGTGACGAAATACTTAAGAGTCGCTTTAGCAACTCCTATGATCCTGTGAAACAAATGATTACGCTTTAGTATTATAAACACGACAGAGCAGTAGCAATCATCTCTAGCTGCGCATGTGAAACGCATCTAGGTGCTTAGATATCGGTTGAAAGCACCATTCTCATATTTTATGAATATGTTAGCAATAACTGCCTAGATATTCTAATCGTCTCACGCTAAAAATGACGATTGGGATTGAGTAGTTAGCTGTAAACCACGAAAACCTCATCGACGATGTGAGAAGTATCAAAATACAGCGGTTATTTTAACTTAGCGAATTATCTATAGCTGACCTCTATATGTGGAATCGGTATGGCTATACCATTTATATATTCTTATAATTTCGCTCCATTTACAGTGCTATTACAGATCTAGCTCCTGTCGTCCGTGAGACATTCCATGTAGGCCGCTACTGTCAAAAATACATTGCTAATTTCGCTACAAAAATTCTCGCGTGTTGGAGGGGTATAGAAGTGCAAAGCCATCCTTGCGTAGTACCAATGTCCAGAGCCACTCAACTGACCATTAAGCACTGAATGTAAATATAGTGAGTCGTTCGCCAATGACCTAGAAATTCTCTGCAAATTCATCTATTAAGGCGAGTGGTATCGCATTGGAACATGGAAACTCCGAGGAGGCTCCACACGATATGCAGTCTGTTTAGACTGTCGTTCAGAAGCCACGATCTCTTAAGACGTCACAGGCATCAGGTGCAAAGAAAAACAACAGGAACACCAAAGTCCAAATAAGCAGACCAATTGTCAAAACTTTCTGCCTGATTAGCAACCCCACGCCGAACGCTCGAGTCTAATCACCAGATCTGGATGTTGCAGCTTCAAAGCACGCATCCAAGCTAAGTTCAGGTTCACCTCTGCACTGCATGAAGATGTGTATGAAGACGAAATGAAAGCCACGACAACGAACCATGTCCAACGGTGATAAGGTTCGTGGAAGGAGAGGGTTAAGAGTGAATGTGTATAAACCCCTAGCAGAAAGTATTACCATCATCAAGACCCAAAAACGTATTGCAGAGATTTTGTAAAAAAAAAGCTACTGAATTTTTGGAAACAATTATAGTCATCGATGAAACATATGGTCCCAAGCTATGGATTCGCATCAGAGTTGATGTTGCTTTTCTCTAAGCTGGCATCAGTTGCTGCCTTTATCTCGAGTATAGCGCAACCATCCAGATGTAGACAATTACAGCAACAATGGCTACTATGGATGTTGCAAACGTTAAATGCGCTTACCTCATTCATAACGGCACAGCCAAATGCTGGGTAGTTTCCTAATGCAGCATCCCACTAATTCCCAAGTTTCTGTGAGATCGCCAAGGAGCATCCGAATCTTCTGCCTAGATGAAGAGACAGAAGATGCCATCCGAGATGCCTGGCGCCGCCTTTTGCCCATCCCCCGGATCGGCGACGAAAATCGCCTATAGGCTTCATGAATATTTCTATCAGTACTCTATTTCGTTTATAATTTTCAGTTAACAGTAATGTGGAACTAATCCTTGATATTCTGAACTAATCTCTTCTGCTAACTCTCATATTCCTTCCCTCTCCCATTTAATGAAATGATAAATAACCGGGTTATTGTAGAGTTGCCATTAATTACCTTTTATTCTAAATCCATTGAATCTCCAATTTTCGATTTCTTTTCTTACTCAATTTTGTCTGTATTTTGGATAGCAGATTTGATCGAAGATGTTGTCGATCCCAGTCATATATGGTTCCTTTTTTTAAAGTTGTTTCTGCGGTCTCTCTAGCAAGTTCAATTCTATTTCTTTTAAATCGATTTTATCCTTTCCTGGTTAAGGATTTTTGATATCATTAGATCGGTTAAGCTTAACCCTAGTAAGTCTATCTTATATGTAAATCAATACAAATGGTGGCACTTCATTTTACTACTTTAAATGTGTCTATTCATGGTTACGGTTTTTTATTATTCACAAAAATGTGATGCGGTTTGAAGAAAGTGAACAAATAATTTATCAAATTCGGAATATGTCGAAGGTTTCGTCTTGTTATTATAGTTGACATTCTGGTACTGTTGTCCTTTTTTGATATTTTTACGTGGTATTAAAAGATATCGAGTTCAGATTATGACCATAATTTGAAAAGATCTACCAGAATGCTTAAAACTTTATATACACGGAGACAGAACATACATTCAAACATAAATTCAATTGATAAAATACAGTTGAAATACAAGCCAAGTATTATTTTCGAAGCATTATGCTTTAACAGTTTTATTACATTCTTAAATGTTGTCGTTGGATGCCTGTGCCAGTCTATTTTAAATAGTTTTTTTACATCACACTTCTTACTCGGGCGAATACGAAAGCTACGCAATCGTTTTTTTTTTACTATAAATATAAATTGATTATTTTTCTCAGTCTAATAGAGTTAACTTTTTTACTTGATCTTGATATATCTCAAAAGAGACTCCAAAGTTGTAGATAAAAATTATATACGATAGCTGGAGCCATCGCTAGTGAGGTAATGGATACCGTTTGAACTACTAGAATACATTTCGAATAATAATCGCTGATAACCATTATTTATTATCTCGGTTAGATGGTAGAAAAGGTTCATTATATCCATATCTAATCTTTATCTAAGGGTGAACTTTTAAATTTGGTTTTAAGATGTTCTCATTGTTCGATATTGGCGACAATAGTCTTTGGTATGTTTGGCATGACCATCAGAAGCTCTCGACATAATATGTAGGATTAGGGCAAAAATAGATTTCTTCAATTCTTTTGTGTACAAACCGTGTCTGAGTCCCCAGTTCATCTTAAGTGTCCTTCAATATGTCCCCTCTTTTTTAGGTTTTACATACCGTAATTTTTTTATCGTGCACATTTTAGAGCATTTTGTATACAACGTCGTTTTTTATAAATACATTTTTAGTATGCAGATGTATATTTTTATTTCTCAATCGGGAAAGTCTTTAATGTTAAGAATATTAATTTCCATGATCATTTCCATGAATGAATTTTTATAGCAATCATGACCTTTGGCAAATTTTATTTCCACATGTGTATAATCACGTAGAATATATGTGATCAACGAACAGACATTGTCTGTTCTTGATAGACCCTCAGCATTAGGGTAATTTTTACATATGATTGATTTGACAGAATAATTAAACTTGTTTTGGAACAAAATCTATCTAGCTGTTTTTTCTTTATGATTCTTCAATCGAAGTCCTCCAATTAAGGGTTGCCGATCGATACTAATCGAAAGACGGTCACTCGTGGAAGTGGGCTAGATTTTTTCATAGTCATAACCATCGTTTTTAGTTGAAAAAATATAATTTTATATTTTTCTCGCTTTTATTTTTGCTTATTCTTAAAAAAAAACCATTCATTGAAAGAATCATCACTTTGTGATACATAAACACATATGGCTGTTTTCCTAGAATCTATGTCAAACAAAAACCGTTTAGAAAGTAAATAAGCGAAATAAAATGTAGAATTTAATAGTGCTTATAGGCTTTTTATAGGTATCGACCAAATGTAAGTCCTGGCTAAGTCATGTATTCTACCATAACTTATTTAAATTTACAATCATATTCTGCGAAACCTCGTGTGTAGTTTCGAAGGAACGATCCGAATCATAAAAATTGATGAAGCTTTTGTCACAATCGCAAAGTAGGGAAATTTCGGCTAGCATTATTTTTATCAGTATTAGGCCGAATTCGAGATTTATTTATCACAAACCCCATTTACTTAATGTCTTCGTGAAATATGTGAGACTTGGAAGGTTCAGTTTTCTACCCCGATCTATTAGTCGGGCAAATCTCTGTGAAGTATTCTTAAATGTTTTTTAACTTCTATGACTGAAAACGATAATATCGTCAAGATAGATCATAACTGCCTTATATTTATTGAATATATCCTTCACAAATCATGAAAAGATTGCTGTAGAGTTGCATACACTGCATATCATTACAGACAATTGAAAGAGTAAAAATGGACCGAAGAAAGCCGTTTTATAGTTATCTCGCCTATAAATGTCAATTTTCTGATATTTCGATGCTAGATCAAGTGCATTGAACCACATGGCTCCTTGCCATCTGTCGAGGGTTTCATCAGTACATGGAATTTGGTACGAGTCTTTGACCGTTATCAAATTTAAATCCCAGAAATCTACACAGATATACAGTTTTTCAATATTTTTCCTTATATTTAAAACTGGGAGGTCGATAAATATTTCGACTTTTCAATTAACATATACTTAAGGAGATCATTTATTAAGATTTTAACTAATTGTTTGATGAAAATTATTCGTTTGTTATTTGGCGTAACTGTTTTAATTGTATGTAAGGTAAATTTCATTCGGACAAAATATTATGCTTATCGAAAACCTTACGAATATTTGATAAAAAAATTTCAAAGAATCCAAAAATGTGTAACACATATGTATTTTTTAGTTTATAATATCCTATTGGTGTTCATCGGGTTCCTCTGGTATGTTTCTGGGAATGAGAGTATCTGGATCGGTACTTGGTATGCCATAATTTCTAAATAATTAGTTCGGAAATTGATAATAAATCGATATGTTAAAAAATGTACTGTCGAGTTCACAATTCAATTTAGACCATTAGAAACATTTAAATTATGATATATACGCACACATCTAAACACGATTTCCATCTTAGAAACACTTTAGACCTTAATTGGTGAACGCTAAGCTCTGACAACGTCAACTCTAAAGTCTTCCTAAAAATTTATTTATCCGAAACAAAATAATATCTTATTATTGAGAGGGGAGCACCACCTCCCATCAAGAGTTCAAAGTCCATGCCGTATACTCTTCCTTCAACAGTGTATTGATTACCAATCCTCTCTTTCGAGCGCTAGAGTTCCTGTACCGTGATGAGCTTAATCTGTGGGCGTATATGTTGCGATAAAACCTGGTAACGATACCTTTCCGGTTGCACGTATACCATCTAAGTCGAGGTTTAATGATTCTCAATCGTCGAATTTGCATATTTAACTATTTCAATCTCTCCTTATGAACAGAGGGCTAGATTTTTCAACACAGCTAGAACTAATCTCTATTCTTCAGTTTTCTTCTGCTATCAAAGAATTCACAAAATGCCCCCTGCAAAACTTATGTAGTCATCTAATTTATTTGGCTTCGACTTCATTAACGGCAGGGAGAGTTGGTTATCCTCAGACCTATGAATAAAAAAAAGTTATAACTTTTGCTGATAAACAATGCTTCGACATGATTGTTAGTTTACGAAGGTCGACCCAGTAGTGCTGTACAGAGTCGTTATGAGATTTATTTCGATGAATGAGGATGAAGCTAGTTTGGGTTTTTGACCGATAGTAGTTCTAATGACTCCACATGAAATCGACAATTATAAGTGGATTCCTGATCAGCCACAGTCATCAAGTTGGATGTATTTTTTTTTACATATATAAAACCATCCTCATTCATCGTGCTTAATCTAATCTGATTCCAAGGCGTCCTTGATGCTGTTTACCTCTTCAAAATATCGCAATTTCTTTCTGAAATTGACCATTGTTTATACAAAGCATGTAGACCACACCATATGTTAACACCAATCTAGATCTAATCATTATAGGTTCTCGGTTAATCTCTTCTTAAAACTTGAACAAAAGACTGAGCATTACGAAAAAAAAATTCTGACTGATAAAATTTATACGACTTTTAGTTTATTGCTCTTTGAACGTTTCAAGTATAAACTTACAATTCAAATAATCTTTCACGAAGCTACTTTGTTTATTTCTTTTTTATAAAAAATCTTGAATCAATTATTTGTTTCTTTTGAAAATTTTTCGGGGCATTGATAAAAATAAGCATCTAATCAAATAAAAAAAAAATATGTAAATTCAAAATGTTCGAAATTTTAAAATTTTCAATGTCGAAAACTCTTAGTGACAGATGGCTTTGAATAAAATTGGTATTCAAAGTTTATAACCGATAAATTTTTTTTTGAATATCTAAATTTATTTACCACAAGTCATCTACAGACGAAGACCAAATAAATTTCTCTATGAATAAAAATAAGCTCAATTTATCTGTAATAACCCAATATTAAACATCAAGTAACAATAAGATTTATTATATAAAAATGAACCGCAGTAATAATTGATAACATTGGCAATTGTTGTCGGGGTAAAGACGTACAACCAAATAAAATTGGGTACCTAGGAACAGAGAATAACGTGGAAAGTACTATCTAGATGTGTTTTTTGATTCAGATAAATGAAACGAAAAAAATCAATCAAATTTTGGATTTTAGAATAATTTATTTTTTGGGAACAAATTTGGGAGGAGGAATCGATATTAATGACTCTGGTTTAGAAGGAGTACGACGCTATGTTAACTGCGAAATTACCGATAATTTATCAGAAAAAAACTTTAGGATTTGCCTCCGTTTAGATATGACGACTCTCATAGATGCTATTGTTTCGGCATACTGAATTAAGTAATGTCTTACAGGGCCAGTGACATCTCCTCCATTCATGAGATTCGAGGAGTTGTTAATTATAGCTTTTTCCTCGATCTATTATTAAATATAGATGTACCGAATCTAATTCCTCTTTGTTTTTATTCATTAAATCATGTTCAAAGGCCGATATTGCATGGGAGCATATGTCTGACACCTCAACCCAATCTTCTAGCCCCAAACAAACAATCAAAAATATTAGGCCATATATTACACCGTCACCAAATAAATACTGCGCTGACAGCTCTTGATTCAGACCACACAATGAGATGTAGTAAAAAATCGCGCTAAAAACACGATTCAATTCACGGGAACCTTCAGAAACTACATCAATCCATGGGTATTTATCTGTCCAAAATGTGTCGGTCAATTGTTCCCGAACATGATCTATGATAGAAACATAAATAGATATGCAGTTATTCATCCTACCGCGGTCCAACTCTTTGGCTTGATCTAGCGCATCTTTCAGATGTTGAGGAATAGAATCTTGGGGGAATTTGTCAAATGTGTAAGATTTGATAAATTCATGTTTATATGATGATGTTTCAACCAATGAGTTTTGATTTAATTCTATTGTAAAAAAACCATCGAATGGAGCTGAAAGAAAGAGTTCGTGGGCTTCATGAGAATACATGGCCTTTTCAAGCATATACACCATGACAATATAGTTACCTAGGATTCGAAAACTGTGCAAAATCTCTGAGTGTATTTGTTCTGATATGGAAAATTTATACAATGACATGCTAAAGAAATCCATAACGTTGGTGAAACCATTCGTAATCGGTGGAAATTGAGCTGATGAGGGCATGATATCAAGTAGTTTTACAACAGAATTTTTTATCGACGAGGGGATCAAATTTGAAATACACTTCTTGATTTCATCCACAATGGCACCGAATCCCGAGTGACCAACTAGTTTGTAGATTTCCATAAAGTGTTCGATGCCCACAAACTGCGAATAATAACTATGCTGGTCATTGAAAAAGTTCATAATTGACTTTGAAGGATAAATCAACATCATATCAAAAGAAACAGGAGTAGATGTATGTTTGGTTGACAATACTTCACCGCAACGAACGAAGCGTTCTGTGACCATTGAAAACGAGTAATTCTGAGCCAAATCGTTAACTAGATATTTGATAATCTGATGCGTGATTTGAGGTAAACATCCCTCCATATCCTGGTTGACTTCTCTATAAATAACCTCAAAAGGCGGCAATAGGAAATCCTCAGATATATTCACGTGAATCTCCTGATAAGTGTCTATGAGAGATGATAACAATATGACAGAGTGAATATTCTGATTCTCGTAATATTTAATGCAATATCGAAGGGATTCTTTTATTGAGTGATGTAAACGCTCACATAACAACGCGTGAAATTTGATTCTACCTCCTAGAAATCGAGTCGAGAGCTGTTTGCACAGGTTACTAAAATGCCGTAATTTTGGGAATTTTATCTCAGTTTCAGTGATATATTTTTTATCTGAAACTGTCAATTTTTGACATATTTTGTTCTTGTAACTTTTATCTATAGAATGGTTGAACGTCTCAGCTCGGCGCCTGGAATAAATAAGGATAGCTAGATGGTTGCAGAGTTGTTTGAAAACAAAGTCAGCCTCACTCAAGACTTGCTCATTTAAGTGACTGACTTTTAATTTGTTAAGAATACTGTCCGCGGCATCGATGTATATGCCAATCAAATAAAGAGTAAATTCGGAATCGTTGGGTTGGCGAGCCTTGAGAAGATGACTAATAATAATCCATGTTATTGTGTCATCAAAGGGGTTTTGCAAGGGTTCATCTACTGACAGATCAATGTAAAAATCTTTAAACCATAGAGTATCCAGCCGTGTGCATTGGTCCAAACATTTTGAAAAGTTCATAATCTCAGAAAACATTGAAATTTCATTAAGAAACGCTTGAATTTGAGATACGAAAGCGTTATCGATATACTTCTTGGTCTCTTTCATTTGTAAAACAACTTCTAAAATAGTTCTAGCCAAATAAAATTTGGTAGAAAGTGCTGATGTAGATCTTTGATGTAAATTATAAATTCTCTTCATTATTTTGGATTCTTTAAAGTCGACGACATCGAATTCCTCTGTACAAATATTTTTTATGATATTTATCCTGGTCCTAAATACCTCGCACTTACAGGTTTGAATCTTCAAGTGCAGTGGTATTATTGTGGACTGTACAAAATTTTGAAAAATATTATAAATATGATTATTTATAGCTGAAACGATTAGATTCTCGCGGCCTTTTATAAAATTAAACATAGATTTTATCATAAATATGACTTGAGAAATCGAGTTTTTTTCAGCCTGCGAATAATTGTACCTAATAAGCAAAGAATAATCGCTAACATTATCTGCACGGTCATTAAACATTAAGGGAGAATACGAATTAGATATCCTGCAAAAAAATAATCGCTGTACTGTAAAGCTCCAGTTTCTGATAACCTTTAAAGCTTTTGTCGAAACCTGATAGAGGTTTTTAGCATCCTCGAGGCTTATATCGAATAAACCTGAATGAGTATCGACAATATTTGATGAATTCAGTGACAAAAGTAACTCCGACATCACCCCTAAATATTCGTTGCGGAATTCAGGAATCTTTGCCACGATGTCAAATGTTGATTCATTTTTTATAATGAAACATGGATCGAGCAGCCCAAAATCGAAATTAACATTGGTGATTTTTAACAAATCCCTGACTTGGCATATCGTGTCGCCTACGAGGGCAATTGCCGGTGTCTCTTGGAATATTTTATCAAGTCTAGCAAATGAAATTTTATGCTTTGCTAATTTATTTCCCAAACTCTTCTGTTGATCCAAAACCGTTAAACATCCCAATAGAATAAGGATGAGCTGAGAGCCTTTGTGTGGGTCATAGAAACGCTGATTCTCCAAAACATTTCCGTGTAGTTTCAAAACTTCACGAATAACTTTGTATCTCCGAGGATCAAACGACAGTAATGTTTTTAACTGGCGGATTATTTCTAGAGGCTGACTTGTATATATCGTCAACTGGGAAATTTTCGCAGCCTGCTCAGATTCTTGTTTATCTTGAACTATGATATGTGCTTTTTTGAATACGCTAAAATCGTGTCTGATGCTTGGATTGGACGACCTGATGTTGTCGATGATCATGAGCATATGAATAAGCTTTCCTATAGATTCCAACATTCCCTCGGATATTGGTATTTTGACTACAAGTTGTTGAAGACACTTGTCAACGATTTCAACAAGTTGTACTAAGGTTTGGTCGATAAATTTGGAGAGGGTATACAATTTTTTCATCGGTTCTATAAGTACACAGAATTGAGATTGAATAAAATCGTTTTGATGGTTTTCATCAACTGGAATGGCACAGAAGGATGTGCTAATCGAGCGCCAATTGTACAGCAAACTAACGTGAACTCCCATCCCTTCCTGGATGATATCATTTACATGTCTGAAAAGCATACCTTCTTGCAACAATCGACTGAGTTCTAGGCAGAAAGAACCACAGTCTTCGAAGTTCGAATCGTATCTCCATGCGTCGTTCTCAGAGATCGAACCCGATTTCACTTCTTGGGAATCAATGGATATGTCGAGTTGTTCGAGATCTGTGATTCTTGTGTTAATAGTATTTTTCATAAGCGCAGATAATAAAAATGACCAACAGGAAATTCTCGTTATACTACGGATACTTTCGGATAATAGCTTATACCTATACTTAATTTCCGAAAATAGTTGTTAAATACCAATTGAGAGATTTTAATTGAAAAGTATTGCGGATCAGATGAAAAAACACAATCGTAAGAACAAATAATAATCTTATTAATTAAAACCAATATCTAGATATATCTCACAAGTTAAGTATCAAACAAATGATTGGTATCATTAAAAAAATCAACACAACATGACGTCATTATAATGAAACGGAAACCTTCGGATTAGTTGATTATCGTTAATAATAGATTTATATCATATTAAATGAAACAGTTAAACTTATAAGAACATTTTAAATAATGGCGATTTATCAGAACATGAGTATCACCCTCGTTGACATCGGTCAATAATATTAATTGTAGTTCATTAACTTAAAGGATTTGATTATTTATTAGACATTGATCGGATACTATCGTCTTAGATCGAGTATCAGCATATTTTTCAGGGTATGGTTGACTAGTTTATGATACAACCGTACAGATCATATTTAGTGTTGTATCATATAATGTGAAAGGGTTCACAACTTTATGTTGGTAGAATACCTTATCTATTATAATAGTTTCTTTGATTAGTAATGGCGTCGTATTAAGGGTATGTTATTTAATACCAAACAGTAACCTATCGTCAGGGTTCGTTTCAATTTATAATTTGTAAACCGATTTTTTAATTTTCATTTATTCACATAAAACAGTCTTTTATTTTAAATAAATCAGTATTCCTTTAGGCTTATTATTGATGCAATCTAAATCAAAAATTATCGTACTATTTGACTTCAGTTAAGAATCAATTCTTTTAGAATGTCACTGACTAGCGAAGAATACCGATGTTCATTTTTACAGTAGAGCGTCTTTTCCGCATGGTCAAACGGGTGATTCTTGTTGATTTATATACAATATAAATTTTATAAAATTTAAAGTTTTTGATGTATATATAATAGCTTAGTTTTTCATTATGCACTGCAACCCGATTAATGTAAGTTTCCTACGACTTTTATTTTCAAACCTTCTATTCTTTCTCTAAGTTCTGGATTTCCATATGCTCGCCTTTGGTATTATATTGTTTTCTAAAAACGTCTGCATACACCAGCTGAATTTTTATTTACGGATTCGAGGGAAAAACATGGTTAAATTAATTTCATTGAAGTTTTATTAATTTAATTATTTGTTTCTGGGATATGGTCAAATTCAAAAATATTTACATGACTTTATTATGCATACTCTATGCATATATCATGGGTGTCAAACTCATTTTACATGGCGGCCGGATAGAATTCTATAAGTGTTCAGGGCGCAGGTCCAATAAATTCGAATAATACACCATTGAAAAACAGAGCAAAAACTCTCATTTTATGGTTTTTAAAGTTGAATCAAAGCAACATATCATAAATTAGACTCGTTATGTGAAATATAATAGCATGTTGCATTATGTTACTGATAATGTAAAATAGTAATGAACAATATGTAAATTTTCTGCAAAATAGAAATTCTCTTATCTTAAGAATTTTATATTCCACAATATATTAATCTGGCCAGTAATTTAATAATTTCTCGTTCATGATCTCTGACAGCGCTTTACACTGACATCTCAATTAATGTCTGATGCAAGCCACATGAGGTAGAAAATATATGAGCTGGGTTCAAAAGAGTATACGCCAGCTCAGAGGGCTATTTTGATTTATTTCAATTCATAACAGATAAAAACTGCTTGCAAACACAGGTTGTTCACAAATTCGATAAAATGCTGATAGAAAAGGCAGACCTTATGGAATATTTTTGTAATGTAGTGGTCGTAATGGTCAAGTGTCACCAGAACTCAATTCATCGTTCGAAACTGAATCACATTTAATATCGATTAGATGCATTTGTAATTCGTCGCGCGCTGCTTGATAATTTATTAATAACCGATTTGGAACAATTCCAAAGCTTATTTTGAAGAGTTAAAAATCAGAAAATCTTCTCGTAAATTCTTTTGTCAGCGTTAAAATTTTGTTACTATATTAGATATGCATCCACATCATTAACAAATCAAGTGCCAGGATGAAAATATTTCAGTGTTGGAAAATGAATTAGATCTATTTCAATCATCTGATTTTCGTATCACTCGAGTATCGACTCAAAAGCACAAATACTTTCATAAATCACAATTACCAGTTATGTACCTTCTTGAGTTTTTCTTTTAAGTTCGATAATTTCCTAAGTATTATCAACTCAAAATATTAATCTCTATTACATATATTGCCATTCGATTCTGAGACTGGGCATGCTTACCTGCACATAATTATTTATATCTCAGAATTCAATTTAAAAAAACGGTATAGAACAGAACTACCCCTAACCTATCGAACTCGAGTACAACACGGCCGAATCTAAGAACATTAAACTTCCTCCAACAAACTGTTAAATTGTGTATAATTTAGACCATTCACAGTGATGAAATTTATCGTCTTTCCCACGACACTCTTAACGTTTCATACTTTGATGATTTGACTGCACAACGATTTTAGATGTAAAACGCAGTTAGAACTGACTAAATCTGACATTAAAATTCAGTTGTCATAGCTTTTGTATCAAATTCGCGGCGACACAAACTTTCCTGTTTATCATTAATGTGCTACATCGGTCAGCACATTCATTGCTTGCTTCTAATCTACAAAAGGTCAGTCAGAGCGTTTCGTTCAACATTGATATACATATGCTGCAGTTATGATATTTTTTTATTAGAATCAGTTCCACAGTTCTTCCATTATGTTGATATATTTATCAAAACTGCGAATGAAAACAGCAAGTATAGACCTTTCCTTCATATTTGTATTCTTTTTAATTTCATTACAACAAGTGAACAACGAATCTCATTTTTTTTGAAAGCTGAATATCCAGATCGCGGACAACATCAACGACTCTCCCTAAAATCCTGTTTCTTGGCATGCTTATAATATAAAATACCTATAGCTTATCATGACAAATTAATTCTGGGCTCAAGAGCTTGTATTCTATATCATTTCTCCATATATAAACTGTATGATGCCATGCTGACTAATTAGATATGACTGGGCTGGCTTTTAAAGCAGCATGATTAATATGATTGACCTTTTTAAATAATTTCTGTTCATACTTGAATGCTTTTTCACAGACAATAACTTAATCATACAACAGGCTTCCAGTTTATTTTGTGAATCCAATATCATTCGATTCGTAATATCTTCGGAAGTTTTACTCTTTCGCAACAACCATTGTCTGATTCTCATAACACCTTTTGGTTGATAATTGACGTTAATTACCGGTTTTTACATTCAATCGTGTCACCGTGATATTCAATCCTTTCCACGCTATTGCGCGTGCGTATGTTTATTAAATATATCATTTTATTTCTTTTTAGTCTTAATTGACCACGGATTTCATGGAAACGTATAACAATAACAATAAAAAACGTTTTAAAAGTTAATAATAGTTGAAAATTAGTAAATATATAAATCATTATTCTCTATTAATGTCGTTCAAAAGTAAGTAACCTTCAAAATGAGATTCTGCATGGCCTATATAATTATAAATGTGCTGATGTGACATAACCACATGCATCCCTCATTCTCCCGATTAAATCTTGCTTCCCAAAAGGAGGTGTGTCTCTTCTTACCTATGATTTTAGTTGTGAAAAAACCTCTTAGCATGGGTTCAAAAACGGTGAGTAAGGTTGTAGGAACTGAATATCGTGAATACTTCCCTCGATGAGATTTTCCATGTGATGAAAGTATAAGTTGTCCATGACAAACGTAAATTTTTCGATGTTTAACAAAGTAGTTATGACCTAGTTCATGAATAGTTTGAATACATCTCCATTGGCAGATGATATAACTTATTCACAGAAGACAATATTCAAAATGTTGATCGCCAGAATCATGGTAATGTGATTTTTTCTAGGAGAAACAATTGTATTTGGAGTGTGTTCGTTTGGTACCAATGAATCAGTCCTATAAATATGTATATTAAAAGGAATTTTGTCAATATATATTAGGTTTCGGTATCGGTACGTTGGGTTGAGAGAATTGTACCACCTGACATATTATCTTCTGAGACTTTTATAGGCTTCGTCATTTCTTTTTTGGTAGACCGATCTTGTCATTTTGTAAGTGTATCCTAAGTCTTTGACCGATCTCCATCCAGCTTCTTCGTTATTTTTTGATTTTGTTTATCGCGCTGAGAGAGATACGAAGAAATCTTGCAGTTTCTCTCCTTGATTTTCCATCATTTATGACCATTTTTATGATATTTTTCGTAGATTCTGATTAATTTCTTTTTTTCCTTTCATGCTTTTAATTAATTGACCCAAAAAAGATGGCGGGAGCGCAATAGGGAGGAAACGATTGAAAATGACGGTCAACACGATTTAATATAAAACCAGTAATAAACAATCTCATTTTTATATTTTTGTGTTTATGCGGGCATATGAATTGCAAAATTTCCACAATTTTAAAATTTATTTCACAGATGAAAACCAAACAAGAAATAAACAACACGTCAAACTGAAGTGCGTGAATATAGTTTATTTGAGTAAAGTAAAAAAATAGAATCGATTTTTGAGTGAGTAAATTGAATACTAAAATGACTAAAGGCATGCTCTCGCAATATTTGGATTAAAATCATGACTTTAGCGAAAGACTTAGGAAGACGTTTGTATAAATTTCGCACGATATATGTCATTTGCCACGGACTCGCGCCTGCGTTTATCTATTAGTCTTGACTGGCTCGCGAGCCGAATGAAAGATCTTCGCTTGCATTATCTTTGACACCTTTAGCCTGTATGTTATCAAAACAATTTAATAATTATAGTTATGACCAGGAATACTGGGGTCAATACTTAAGGAAAACTAAAATAAGGTTTGCAGTAAATCAAACAGTTTACATCTTACTCCTCAACGTCTATTAGTTATTCAAGCTCGGGACGCTTGGAGATCGGGTCTGTCTCGGTCCGTGTAGTGACGACGCTGGGACATCAATCACGATGTCCTTGACACCGGAATCAGGCCTTTTTGGGCAATGCCTCTGACAGCGACAGTGCAGTTGACCTGAGACTGTGTAGCACCTTTTCTGTCTAGTTTAAATTATGTCTTATTTACTCTCGATGAAGAGACCATGCTACCTCCAACTTTTAGCCAGTGTTTCTATAGATCTCAGATCCTGTAAGAAATTTGACGGGCGACCGGAAAGAGGCGGCAAAAAAAGTTTTTTTAAAATTATTTGTTTGTTGATCAAATTCTCGAAAAATATGCATGAATATGATAGATCAGCGCCTCTCAACCATTTTTGGGCCGCGACCCCCTTAATCCCACTAATGCTATTTTCCAAAGCGCCTTGATCCCCTATTTTTAAATTTTTTAAGACGTCATAATTAACTGTAGGTTTTTATAGTTACAAATCGTAATCATAGTATATATTATTGATGCACACGATAAAATTAAAAAAATTCAGAGACCGGACATAACAATTTTTTGTGTTTGAAATCGAAACAATATGCAATTTTGTTTGTTCAAAATATATCTTTGCTTTTAATTTTAATAATTAAGTTTAATATTTGTCAATTGCATAGTTTAATTTTCATTTTAACCTAATCACAATATTAATGCTGTATATTTATGCAATATTTTATGTCATATGATTAGCCTGAACAATAATGTAAACTATATTAATAAAAATTTTTTTTTAAATATGTGCTACCAAGTACACGTCAGTGCGAAGGTTAATCCTGTTGTTGTTTCACAAGATCTGGAAATCTTTGGATTCTTTCGGAAATATAAAAACTAACGTCATCTTCAGGATCAAATCTTATACTATATTTAGATTTGATAAGCAAAAGGCCAGAAAACCCTCTTTTGCAAGATATGTAGGTGTAAATGGTAGAAGAAGCCTATAAAACAGCCCAGATATAACTGAATTAGACTAAACCTATCATCCAAAATTGTCCAATTGAAATGTAGGAGAAAACAGTTTGGGCAACATCGCCATTAATGAGTACATTAAACTCTTCCTTGATGTGAAAGGAACATCTTTAATAATGACTCTATATAGATCTCTTGCAAGGGCAAAATGTGTTGCAGTTATATTTCGAAAAAATAATATTTCGTTTGCAAGAAAGGGAAAATGTTGTTCCAAAATAATTATCTTTTTATTTCTTTTATCAGTTCAACTTAATTCTTTGCTTTAAAAACAGAAAGGGTTAGTAAGATGTTGGTTTTATTTTGGTAATATTCTTTTGCCAAACCTAAAGTTTTATTTTGAGGGATTTTATCTATTCGGATTAGTCAAGGCATGTTGCACCGGGTCCTTACACCAGTTAATTGAAATCACTCAATATGTAAAATATATATACCCGATAATTTATTTTCTGTACAATCACATTCTTCGCTATCAAGTCCTTCGTACTATTGATTTTCTTTATCATTAAAAACGAATTTTAGTTCTTCGCAGAGATCATGAACACGTTTTAAGTTTTCCACTTGATAACAGTATCAATTATGTGTGAAAAAGAGGAACATTGTTGGATGCATAAAACTTGTTATAAATTTTTGAAAACACTACTTTTCAAAGAATTTAATTGAACAGAATTACTCACATTTATCATTACGTTTATAATTCACGTGGCCATATTTTCATTTATAATATTTGTTGAGGAAGCATAGAGTGAGATCCAATGGTTTTCGAGTATTCATTGTACCAAACTTTGAAATCCAGGCTGACATCCAGTCCTATTTGCAGCATTATCTGTGCACACAACACAAACGATTTCCCAGAAGATTTTAGGGATTTCTTGAAATGAAGAAACATTTCATATATGTATATATATCACATCACGTGGTAGTTGTTTCAAGAAGTTTCTAGAAGAGAAAATCGTCTTAAAAACACTATTATGTATATACCTAGCATACATCAATAATTGTGAGGTATTTTCAAAGTCTGTCGATTCATCAAGTTATATGCTAAATATTCGAAGTGTTGAGGATATCATTTCCTGAGTCATTTGATCGAGAATATCGGTAAATATGCCAGCTATTCTCCTGTGTTATGTGTCGAAGGATATCTACATGCCATTTAAATTATTTATATATTCCTCTCCAATCATGACTCGAACAATATATTTGGCTGTTGGCAATTATAACTTGTCAGCGATTGGGTGAGGTTTTATAGATCTCGCGATTCTGATCGACACCAAGTAAGATGCAACAACTGCAGCTATGTTTGATTTATTTCGATTGCCCTAAACGTCAAGCTCGATTTTCCAGACAGTATTAGCTTTATATATAAAATAATGTGTCCTAATTCAAAAAGTTCAGATTTATGTCAAAATGGCGTCGAAGTTTGCTCGCCTCGATAGATTTATATGATAGAACGCTTGCACAAATAATGCGTTGCGGGTTTTTT